>VDFB02230461.1:0-11829 GCA_007258455.2 Sequoia sempervirens | reverse complement strand
GATATATTATTATGCATATTTTATTCACTTGTGGAATTTGTTTCATGCTCTTGAACCACTTGTCTTAGAAAATTGAAGTTGATTTTGTTGAGGAATAATTTTCAAGTTATCAATTTCCTTTTTGCAACATTGGTGTTCTTCATGCCCTAATCATTTACAATAAGTAAATTTGGGGTTTTCCTTAGAAATTTTCCCTTTTGAGGAGGGAGATGAATCTAATGAAGTGTTTGATTTTGATCTCTTAGCTTGATCCTTAGTATTTTTCTTTCCTTTAGATGATTGAGCAACTAATTCTTGACTTTTTGAAGAGGTGATAGCATCCATAGAGAGTAGAAAGAAGCAAAAATTTGGGCTTGTCCTTAGAAATTTTCCCTTTTTAGGAGGGAGATGAAGCTAACATTTGAAGTATTTGATTTTGATCTCTTATCTTGATCCTTAGTTTTTTTCTTTCCTTTAGATGATTGAGCAAATAATGCTTGGATTTTTGAAGAGTTGATAGCATCCATAGAGAGTAGAAAGAAGAAGCAAAAATTTAGGCTTGTCCTTAGAAATTTTCCCTTTTGAGGAGGGAGATGAATCTAATGAAGTGTTTGATTTTGATCTCTTAACTTGATCCTTAGTTTTTTTCTTTCCTTCAGATGATTAAGAAACTAATTCTTTACTTTTTGAAGAGGTGATAGCATCCATAGAGAGTAGAAATAAGAAGCAAACATTTAATAAGGACCTTCGAGATTTGATAGAATCAAGAAGATAAATTCTTTATTTGTTTTTGTTTCACCATAATCATGAAGTCTAGAAAGAAAAGACTTAAAATGTACCAAGAAGTCTTCAATAGATGGAAATGAATCAAGAGATAATGTTTTTAAATCTATATGATCCAATTGTAGAATCTTGAACTCATCAACTTTACCAAAGAGATCTTCAAATTTGTCTCATATTTTCTTAGGATTTGTACAACTAGAAATGTGAAATTGCAAATTATCGAAAACATGGATACCAATGATGCCTATTGCCTCATCTAACTTTTTTTGATAAATAAACTACTCAAACTCCTTATTAAATTATATTTATTGTCCATTGATCATTTTCTATAATTCCTTCTAGATTGAACTAGTTGTTGTACTTTGAATTTCTATGTGTGGAAATTATGTGGTGTTAACTTGATTCAATTTTTGGATCCATGATGCACAAACAACAAGGCACAATTCAAGTTCCTTAGCAAACCCCCCAAAATTATATTAAATCTAATTATTGGCCTCGCATAAAGATGTAAAATAAGAATTAAAATAATTTAACAGGTTTGGAAGCCAAATTGGACACTTCATTGGATTCATATCTCTCCTCAAAAGGGAAAATTTCTAAGGACAAGCTCAAATGTACGTATTGTTTAAATGATTACCTGGCATGAAGAACACCAATGATACAAAAAGGAAATTGATGACTTGAAGACTATTCTTCAACAAAATCAACTTCAATTGTCTAAGGAACGTGGTTCTTCCCTTTATGCATCAACATCATCTATAATATTAGGAAAGGATATCTTGAATAAGAACCTATGGCACTCATTTCTTCTACAAAAAACACATCACATTTCAACTTGCATCATACTACATGACTACATCCAGGGAACTATTTTCTATATTTGAGCCTTATTTATTCCCACCAATATTGATGGTGAATATAACACCTATATGTTAGACCTTGGAAAAGGGTTTATTCAAACTAGAGAAGGAACATTCAATGTTGTATTTTATGTATCTTCCTTATCCAATAATCTCCTTTCCATTTATCAAATTACACATAGTGGAACAAGAAAAATAGTTGATTTCATATATCACATTTTGTGATCATTAGATATTTATAGAGTAAAGACATCATTACCATGAGTCATGTTGATCATGATTCTAGATTGTATTCCTTTTCTTCCTTTGGTTCTACTAGCTTTGATGATGGTTTGTGTATAGATGACATTGATACCTTCAACATGCATAAGGAATTTATACAATTTGGTTATTTGAACCTTGGAGTTATATCCTCCTCATCGATTCCTTCACCTTACATTGATATAATATCACCTTCGTATTCTTCTTCTTCTTCATTATTGAGTGTTCCTACATTGGTTTCTCATGATTCAAGGCAGCAATATATTCATAGTTGTGTTTCCACTATAGATGAATGGGATGACATGACATATCAAACATTTTTAGTGAATCCCATTTTACAAATTTGGTAGGAACCTTTGATGACAGCCACATCAACACCATTATCAACCCATCTACACCTTTGGTCTTTGTTCTACATTAGCCTTCACATGAAGCATTTGAGAAACTTTCAAATATTACACCATTATCTTTGGAATTGTGCATCATTCAAAGAATTCTATTCTTCTCACATAGGAAGATATCATACACCTATCTATAGTTCATCTTCTTCCACAAAGAAGAAATTTTGTTCGACATTCAAGGATCACATTTTTCATTCTTCTTCGAGCATCATTCAACATTGCAAGTTCTATGATCTTATGGAAGGGTTCCATAGTCTCTCTCTTTCTCTCCTATTGGGGGGGATATTTATTGTACTTATGTGATAGAAGTAGTTCTAATTTGGGGGATCTTTCTTGTACTTTTGGAGAGGGGTTTTTCTTTCCCACTAGGTTTTTCTCCTTTACTCCACTTTATGATATATTTTTACATGAGTACCTAACATGGCCTAGTAGTCAAGACTCATCATTAGTGCATACATTACTCCCTAAGATGTACTTATGGGGTTGAACTAGTGTAAATAGTGTCTTTAGCCATCTAGATAGGATATCACCTTTCTAAGATTGACCTATTCACACCTAGCTTAAGTTTACTTAGGTTTTTTTTTCTTTTGTCTCACTTCATATGGCTGAGACATGTGTCCTCATGACTTGATAGAACTATCGCATGAATACTTTCCACTTGTTCACCCACTTGCCAAGTGAGCTCACAAGTGTCCCACCTTTGGAGGGGTAGTCAGAGTTTCACTCCTACCTTCTCACCTCCTCATCCTTGCCTATATATGCAAGGCTTGATCATTTTATTTACACACTATTTATTTTATATTTGATAGACATACTATTGTGCATACTTTGTTCACTTGTGGGAGTTGTTTCATGCTCTTGATCTTGGTATTCTTCAACAATTCATGCTAGGAAAAATTCACATAGTGAGCACACTTAATTCTCTAAAATAATGTTAATCAAGTTTGATGTATTGTATTCTTTGGTAAGAAATATTGAGCGAAGTAGATTTCATGAAATTAAACTCTATAAGAGAAAACTCCTCTTCCTTGTGGAATAAGAGAAAAAAAGATCTAGTTTCATTGACCTTTGAATATAGGAAATATTTCTTCTATATCACATTTGAAGTATCCTTATTGTAATCATCGAGGTGCCCACTATGATATGCTCCCACAATTCCTTGCTTGTCTTTAATAAATATTTACAAATGTGCTTCTTTTTTCCTTATATCACCTTCCCATTACTTAGAATTTTATTGCATTTAATGCCTTGAAATGGTAGCTCATTATGTCAACACATACATCAAGCTCTCACTATATTAATTAACTCTCAATATTTTTGAAATAGATGTTGCTTTTATTCACTTTTCAAAGGTTTAATGAGTTCTTGAAACCTAATCAACTTATGACAATGATTTCAAAACTAGGTTGAAATTTTGACATATCAAAATTTCATTATAAAAAATCTTTTGTAAGTTCCAAAATTACTTTATATCTTTGTCAATCCATTAATGAAGTCTTTCCTCTTGAACCCTTTCAATGATTATGAAGACTTGATCGAGTTCCAACTTGGTTGTGACAACCTAGTCGTGAGTTGACATAGGTTTCGAAATCAGTAACAATTGCTGAAGTCCCTTCACAATATGTTCTTATTCATTCTTTTGAAAGTCCTTTTAAGTGTTTTCAACCTTCGCTCTTGGTTCTTAAACTTAATTCCTTTGTCTGCACATGAGAATTTTCTTTTAACAAATTAATGATTCAAAAATATTTAGAAGACTTCACCGACAATTAACACAAGTTCTAGAACCTAAGTAAGACTCCGACACAATATATTTTTCTTTCAAAAGCAAAGAGGTTATGATTGGTTTGTTGGGATCTAACAAGGCTATCAAAACCTTTTTCGGAGCTAACGAGGTTGTGAAAACCTCTTTTGAAGCATACACAAGTTTTAAAACCTTCATATTTACCGACAAATTGACAATCAAATAATTTTTTCAAGGGGAAACCCATGGCTAGAAAATGAAAATTATTGGGAAGGGTAAGAACAATGATGAAAACTAGACTTAAAACAACACAAATCAAGGTCAAAAGTTGTATTCATGAGATAAATGTCTTATATATTATTGTATATGAAAATGAAGTTTCCTTAGGCTAGTAGATTAGGTTAATCTTACAAAATGCATACACATAAGTACCATTAATCTAGATTAGATAATAATAAAATTGATTTTATTGGAATATTGATCTTAGGAATTGAAATGTGAGACAAAGTAAATAGAAAACAATTATACTTAGCTCAATAATTGAGGAATGTATGCATACTAATGAAGATCTAGATTTGGTAAGTTTCAAGACCAAGAACAATAGATAATAGATTGGAAATTTCTTTGGGATTATAATTTTTTTGTTCTTTACAGTGTGAGAAAATTTTGACAACCAAAGACAAATCCACCATTGTGGACTTATATTGTATCCACAAACTTTTTTGTGTGATCTATAGATTGCATTCACTTATCCCAATGTATCTTGACTTCTTTTATGGTTTTTTATATGTGTAGAGCAATAGTATTTATAAATTCCTTTGTGGGGTTGTTAGTATGTCACAAGCGGACATGTTCAACTAGGTCAACCCTCATGTACCTATGTATGAATAATTAAAAACAAAAATAATTGGTCATCCATATGCATTATGCTCCTAGAATGTGCGTGTAGAACTAGATTCTTTTGAGTGCTACAATTGAAGTGTATATAGTGTGATAATTGAATTTAGCTCTCAAATCATTAGATGATCAGAATGAATGCATTGAATTCCTTCAAATATAATGACAAATAAATATATTCAAAATATTATGTTCAATCGATCATGGGTAGGAAAGATAAAGGTGAAAAGTTAGTCATATTTAAAAAAAAAAAATAGGTGGGACAAGTCGATGACCATGAGGATAAACTCATGACTATGAACTCGTCCTAAGGCAAAAACGGGTCAAATTTCAATGAATAGCATGTGCATAGGAATAAATGAGTATAGTTGTGATGATCAACTAGATAAAATGAATGTATGATGATCTATAAACATGTGAAAAAGGATAAATAGTAGATGTCTAAAAATAAAGATATATGATAGATTAGAAAAATTAGATACCTAACTTTATATAATATTATACCATTTGTCATATAAATTAATCAAATATTCCCTTAGATAAACACAAAATTAAATTAAAAAATTATTATATTTATCTTATTATATTGCCATTTTTACTAAACAATATTTATATAGAAAACTTGAATTCATCTAAACTTTTATCTAGAAGCCAAAGACTTTATGATAGTTACATCGATTGTCTTTTTAAATCCCAAGAAATAAGCAATAGTGATTGGAATTAGGTATGATAGTTTTCAAATAGAAAAATATTGAGATCTAAAACTTTAATAATAATTTATTGCATTTTAAAAAATTTAAACCCCTCGAGGCTTATGTATCATTTATCAATGTACGTCAGGTTGGGAAAAATCATATACCCAACGTCACCTTATAATCTTTTTCCTTTCTTAAGAACATTTTTTTAACTTGGCACTTTTGGTGTGTGTTTATTTAAGTGGTCATGTGACCATGATCAATTTTTTGGGCACTCCTAAGACTATATATTATTTTGTATGTTTATTATGTCAAAGGTGTTTATTAATGAAAAAGGGTTTGTGAAAGATTTGGATCAACAGTGTAGAGGTGGTCATATTGATTTTAAATTTATTAAAATTATTTTGATCATTATTTGTTCTAATGTGAAAATTTTGATCTAAAGATAATATTATATTTTCATGTAAGGACCTTGCATCGCTCATATGTGATATTTATAGACATGGTCAAATTTTATATATCTTTTTAATTTGTTTTTTGGATTTTTAAATCTCATGTCATATTTATTATGGGGTTGAATTAATAATGTGAGAGATATATAAGGATTTGTAATAACAAATGCTTATATTTTATGACAATTGATATAAGGTGGGTCATGGGCATTTGGTGGCAACTAATGAGCATTTGAATTTTCCTTCTCGTTGAAACAACAAACTCGTAATCTTCTATCATATGCTAATCAATGTTTTATACGCTTGGATTTTATGCAATGGGAATGAGAAACAAGAATTGGTACATAGTGTAGACACTTAAATAGTCTTGATTGACATTACACATCCGAGTCTAATTAATTAACATCATTTCCTCCTAAATCACTTCGAACTAACCATTTAATTAAATAATTCATATTATTTAGTTAATTTCATCAATTTCTACTATTAGTCCAATAATTAACTTTATCAAATTAATTCATCCTCTTCTCACAACTGTTCATCCCATTTAATTAAATAAATCAATTTATTTAATTAAAACCCTAAAGTCCTTTCATTTGATTAAATAAATCAAATTATTTAAAATAAATGTCACAAACCCTTAACCCACTCAAGTTGATTAATTATGAATTAATTAACTTTAATAACCTCCTAAATCTTCATTACCCTTTTCTCTAGCTTTTCACCCCACTAAGGTTGAATAAACTCATGATCAACTAACCAACTTGCACATGAAAATCATTTATTTTAATTAACTAATTAGCCTATTTTTCCTCACAAAGGCATATTCTTTGGAATATTCCCCTCAACTACCCCTTCAATAAATTTCCCTCCAAAGGCTTTAAAAGCCTCTTATAAAGGTCTTAAATGCCTCTTACAAAGGCATTTAAGTCCACTTACATGTCATCTTGTCCCTCTTACATCTCAACCATATGTCTCCAATTCTCTTACATTTTCTTACAAATCCACCTACATGCCTTAACTCTTCACATTCTTCAAAATGTGCTTCACACATATCCCCATGACAGTCATTAGCCTTGTGACAAGTGTCACAATGCTATTGGTCCCCATTTTAGTCTCACATCCACCAATTTTATCCATTCTTCAACCCTTCTCTCCTATAAATAGAGGCATTCTCTATTGAATATGGATCCACAATCTCATGCAATATTACTATAGGCAGATTCATCCATAGCAATTACTCATTTTCATCACTTCAACTAGGTTATCAACACATTTGCATCACAATCACATACACTTGAAATCAAAGAATCTTGGAGCTTATCAAAGGGATTGGGAAAGGGCCACTTTCCACATCAAAGGGACACCAATCCCCCAATGGGATGGAGGTTTGATCTACTTAGTTTGTTCACATGCTTTCATTTGCTTTTTGTTTGTGCTTTTGTTCATGTTTTCATCTCTTTGTTTGATCAAGAATTTCATAGGGGATGATATTTGTGCTTACTTGAATGACTAACCTTGTTTGTGTTGTCTTTTATTAGCTTGGTGTTGATTATCATCCACATTTTGGAGCTAGAAGGAGGGCTAACCAAGAAAGTGATGTCATTTTTTGTGACCAAAGAGCCACCCTTGCTTATTGTGCCGCTTTTGTTGGAAGATACAATGCCGCTTTTTCCAAGAAGCATCACTATCATTTTTAGGGAGTCACTTTTGGTGAATTACATTGTTGTCGCTATTTCTCTGTCACATCGCTTTTGATATAACATTGCTTTTGACTTCTTGAGTTTCTGTGATTTTGCAGTTTTCAACCAAATCATCACATTTGATCCAATGTCACTTTTGATACTATTGTGTCACCTGTGTGCTCTCAATCTACTGTAGACACTACTTTTTCTTTTCACCAGAGTGTTGCTTCTGTAAAAGTTAGTGTTGCCTCTACAAAAACAACACCGCCTTTGTTGTCCAGAGCCACTTTTGCAAATTTGAAGAAAGCTTCAACTTGGAAGATTAAAAGTATTTTTAAATGCTCATTGTAATAGCTTAGGACATCCATTGTTGCTTTTCATTTTCTTTTTTAGGACCAACTAACTTTATTTTGGGTTTAAAATTTAACCATTTCTTTGATTTTTTCAAATTGGTTAAAATTGAACTTACAAACTTACTAAATCATTGCATAGTGTTGGGCTAAAATTGAGCAAAGGAAAATCACAGTCAAATTTGGTGCTTAAAATGAGATCACTATTTCTTTGAAGGATAAAATGAACAAGTGTCTTAAGTGAGTGATATTGTCTTGGACACACTTCAAGTGTGTATCCTCTCCTCTTGTGCTTCGTGTGATCTTGGGTGAAGAGAAACACTCAAAAGTATAAATTTTTATTTGATGTTGAGTCACCTTTAGAGGGCCTACCTCCCAACTTGTGAGAGGGAATGACCCAGGTGGTACTTTGTTTCAGTTCGCTTTAATGTAAATAATCTTGATTGTTGGGAAAGTCTTCAATCACCCAATGTGAATGCTCTATATCGACAAATGTCTCCCCTAGTCTCCATGTGGTACATAAGAACCCACAAGGGTTGGGAAGCTTCTTAATTGAGTGAATCCCTACATGTATAGACACTGGTTTATCCCAAAATAGTGTCATTAAGAACCTTGTTGTAGTAACCAACTTGTCCATCCAACGAGTTTATCAAAGTGGTGCATTGGAACTTAGCTTCCAAGAAGTTACTTGCCACATGTCCGATGTTGGATAAGGTGTATGGGTTAAGAGTTTCATTCTTAACATACCTTTACACCTTTCCCTCAATTTCATGTAAAGTCAAATTTCATATATGACGAAGGGCATGAGACAAGCCTACCAAGAAAAACATACCAATTGAGCTAGGATTGTGCTACTTGTGAGTCAGTTTCAAAACAAATTGCTTGGTTCCAAAACATTTAAATAAACATTTAACAATCATCAAATTTCAAAACCTTTGAAAAGCGTGAATATATTTGAAGAGTCCAATATTAATGCTTGCCCCTATTAGAATCTGAGAAGATGAATAACCTAGAAAACTAGTGCAAATAAATAGATATGAAACTATGAAAGAAAATGAAACAAGATTAAAATAGCAACATAGAGTTAGTCTCCATGAGAGTAATGCAAATGCTTCAGAAGAAAAATAGCATTATGAGGATGCAAAAGCAAAGGTGCAAAATACAAGCTAGGAGGTGAGTATAAATAGACTATGAGAGAGGTGAGAGGTGGCAGATACGACCAATGGGAAGAGCCCGCCACAATAGCCTAAGATAGGCAAGTGTAACTCTCATGGAAGATTCCAACACCTTGCACCCACTCACACTAATACTCACATAATTAAACCTAAGCAAGCTTAATTAAAGTGTAGGAAAAACCTAGGAATATAGGAAAATAAAACCCTACACTAACACCCCCCCTTAAGTACAACTTAGAAGGATGCAAAAGATGATAGGTCCCAAAAAATGAAGTCATGTTAGGTACCCATGTATACATATAAAATACCCCCCCCCCAAAGAAGAAGAAGCCCCATCCCACAAAAAGGAAGTGTGCCCCCCCATAATAGAGAGAGACATGAAGTGAAAGGACAAAGAACCCCCCCAAAGAAATCCAATGGAAGATGCTCGAAACTGGATGTAGAAGATGGTCCATGATCGTCGAACAACATTCCTTCCTTTAGGAAGAAACACAACCAAAGGTGTACATATGCACACTTTCTCCCAAGTCCTGAAAGGAATATGTAGGAAGAAAGTGCAGAATGAATGAAGTCTCTGAAGTCAACTCAAGTATCCCCATGTTGATGTTGAAAGCTACCACAATCAAATCAAGCATTCTAGGGAACACTCCTAAAGATGACAAATTAGAATCTCCTAGAGATTGATGTAGAGCATAAGCTAAAGACATATCTCCTTTGAAGAAGTCTCCTCCAAATGTTGATCCAAAGTATCCACACTCCTATCAAACTGTGATGAATGATCATGTAGAGAATGAACAAGAGGGTCAAGGCATTCCCTCACAACAATTGAAGAAGAATCAAATTCATCAAAGAGAAGATGAATATCATCAATAGTTTCCCCCAAATCTGCGATATGTGTCTCTATAAACAAGTCTGAAATACCTATCAAGAGATCATCCAAAGTTGAATCTAAAAGACAATGAATTTCCTGCTACAAAGAATCACTGGAAAATTTTTAAGAAGCAACACTAGAATTTGAAGTAGCAATAGTAGAAGGAGGAGATGGAATACAAAGTTCAAGAACTGGATCACTTGTGAGAAGACCGAAGTTCAAATAACCAAAATTCTCCTCAAAATCAAAATCCACACTAGAAGTGTGATCATCATCCAAAGGATCAAAGCTATCATTAGGAAAATAATATGAAAAGGAATACAACTGAGATGCATGATCAACCACCCCAGTAGAAATTATCTCTTTTCTCTCCAAATCTCTAATAAGAACTAAATTAAGAGTAAATTCCACAGTCTTTCTTGCTCCAATATGAGTAACTTGATAGATGGAAAGAAGATTATTAGACAAATGAGGTACACACAATACATCATTGAAAGTACCATCCCCTATATCAACAAATCCCTTCCCAATTACATTCATATATGTATTGTTACCCATCAAAATAGGTGGCATAACACAAGGCTCAAAAGAAGAGAACATGGACTGTGAAGAAGCCATATGATGAGAAGCTCCTGAATCTAGAAGCCGGGTGATCCCACAATAGTGGTTTACAATTTTTGGCCAAATTGGACACTAATATTTTTTTTAACTAAATCTTCACATTCGAGCACCTATAGCGGTTAAACCGTGAGGAATTTGAAGATGATGCAAACTAGAGTCTCGTCACATTTTGTCTATAGATTCTAAAAATATTTTTTTCAAAATTTTTGGAATCAGATTGCACTCTTTTTTCCATCTCCCATGAAAACTAGTTTTTTTTCAAAAAACAACATTTTTAAAAAGTGACGCACACCGTATAATGCATAACTTTTCTTCCTTGAAGGATAAAATTATAATTCTTTCAAATTTAGATTTGTAACTTCGATATCTAGTGCTTCCACTTGATTAGATAGTTTTTTATTAGTGAATTAAAGCGAAAGTTGCACCATTTTTATACTTTGTAAATATAATTTGATTCTGTAATGTATACCTACTATATGTATCAAAATTTATTTATTTTTTTTTGGATCAAGGACTCCAATATCTGGTGCACTCATATTTTTCAAAAAAAAAAATTGATAATATTCTATTTTTCCACATGTGTAGAACAAAGAGTTTCATTTTCGGTGAAAAACCTATATTTAATAAAACTTAAAAAACAAATAGATAATAAAATCAAAACATATTAAAATTATATTCATTGGATAGCTCGTTTTGAGGGAAACCTGATACCAGTTGGGTTTTTGAAATCTCCTCCATTTTTTTTCTCAAATCAAGCTTTGAAGTGCAAAATTTTGAGCAATTTTGGTGCCTGAGAGGGTGGAGGTGAAATTAAGGGGATTCAGTCGAACTTGTGTTCGGTTGAACAAAAATCAAATGTTTGGTCGAATGGGGGTTCAACCAAACACATTTTACATATAATAAAAAAATAGATTTAAAGAGGGTTCGATCGAACATGATAAAGGTGTTCGGTCAAACCCCCTTTATTAAATATATATTTCTTTGTTTTTCCCATTGTATTTTATAATATTTAATATTAATATAAATGTAAATTATATTTTTTTAAATTATAATATATA
>VDFB02230460.1:0-25384 GCA_007258455.2 Sequoia sempervirens | reverse complement strand
ATATTAAGCACTTTTGGCCCATCATGATCCTCAAGACATACCCATATTAGATGGATAGTCCTTAGAATTAATACTATTCATAATATTACCACTCTTAATGGGATTTTAATAATGTTAAAATTCTATGCATCCATCTACCCTTTCAGTTCCCTCTTTATAATGATTCCTCCTATCATACTATAGTTACCACTTCCATGGGATCCAACACCCATGTCCTACCGCCTTTCTCTCCACTAGTATTTTTCTTATCTCTCATCATTTTATATATGTTCACACCATTGTTACTACTAGCACTATCCTATACAAATATGTTCTTCATACCATTCCTCCTTATCCTATGAAAATCTAACCTTATAGTGTAACTTCTCCTTCCATTACCATGTCATTACCTTTCTAGACCTTCCCCTCTTTATACATTCTCCTTTTTATCCTACACTACTCCTACCACTAATATATCCCTATACCTTGGATATTCTATTGAAGTAATTCAACTTCACTAATATCTATCGAATTAACTTAGGTTCATTATAATAAGATAATCATATAGCCATAATTAGTTGTCAAGATAATGGTAAATTTTTCAATAGCCATGCATTTATCCTTCCACATGCCACCATTATATGTACACATAAGATTTATGAACATCCATACCTATGAGCATCCAAATACAAGAAATATAACTATATATCATGCACATCATCAACATACACATAAAATATCACACCCATCATCAACACAACTAATAGTTCCCATATCATATTATCTATGTTCTCATACAAATGTGTCTTCAAATACATCAAAGCACTCATGAGTAAATCCACTCTGTAGAGCATACACACAACTAAAAAGGTGCCCCTAAGGTATTTGTCTCCTATATCTATCCTCTTAGCCTATCCTTCTCTATGGATATGTTCCACTCATATCTACCACCTGAGGTGATCCATGTCTCAATCCTTGTCAAGGTCACTCCTCCTCTCTACCTATATCCTTTCTCAATGAGCTAGATCTATCACTGCTACTCCCCAAAACACCTACATTTAAATATTAAAAAATGTTTAATAAATCATACAACATTGATTAAAACTAACTAAAGAATGAAAGCATTTATTATTATAATACCTTAAGTATGAATTATATTGAATGTCCCCACCTTGAAATTTATAGCCATCGATGTCAATCACTTATTCATACTATAGCTTTGTTCTCCAAAACACCTACATTTATATAAAAGTGAATTTTTAAGAAAAATAATATTTAACCTACTTTTAACTCAAAAGTAATGGATGTATTTCTATCATAAACTCTTCATACTCATAACAGAATCATGGCCTAGGTAGAGTATAAAAAATGTTGTTTCCAACCTCATATGTAAATCTAGAGTTAGAGTGCCAAAATTGTTGAATTTCATCCTTTGTGCTATTAATTAGCTTCTTATCGACTCATGGAAGCCTATTTCTAAAAGCCCAAGTATCATTTTCAAGAGGACTTTCTAATCATGATGTTATTGATAGTACTTTTGATAATGTTTTACGATTTAGGCTTAATTCAAGACAAGTTTACCTTAATAATTGAGGCTTTTTAATTTTTTAATTTCTTACTAATGATATTATTACTCTATGAACAACTCTTTTATCTTTTTCCATACTATTATTTACAATAGAATTGAATGCATTAAAAACAAATTTAACAACAATATTATTTCGATCAAACTTTTTGTTTACATGAATCTTTGAAATTTATTTAGTGAAGGTCTCATTTTGTACATCTTTAGTAATTGTATAAAAATTTGGCATTTTTTGGTTAATGTCTTATTGGAAAACCATTCATTGAAATTTTTTGAAGCCCACAACCGAATGGTTTGTGATGACCTCTTTCCTTCAAGAATTTCTATTATGCTCATCAATTTCAAACCATTTTGGGGTCCTTGAATGTTTTTAAATTTTAACAAACTCATTACAAAAAGATGGATTTTGAATTTCTTTTTCATCTTCACAAAGGTTCTCTCTTCTTATGTAATTTGGAGACACATTGAGTTTCATTGGTTCATGTGAGCTATCAATTTAATCATTGTTATCAACAAGTCAATTATTGAGTGCAATTTCAATGTCATAGGGTTCATATCCACATTAGTCAAGAAATTGTTGATGTATTTCTTCTTCTTCTTCTTCTTCTATGATGCTACTCTTATCAATAGGTGTTCCATCAAATTTTACAATATTTTCACATTCATGTTCAACATTTTTATTTTCAATATTATTGTCACTTTCATTTTTTAAACATTTCATTATATTGAACATTAAAATATCTAATTTAAATGTCATTTAAGGGTAAATAAGGACCTTCACCTTCTTTCAATAATTAACATTAGAAATTAATACTTGGTTCATATTGTCTAGCCCACCTCCCAATGGTCTTGGAATGGATGCATTTAGATGGAGAAGGATTTTAAAAGGCTCATGGTACTTGTAGACCCCTCAAAGGCATGACATATAACACATGAAATTTATTTATGAAATTTGGTCTTTTGTTTTTGGCTTTTAGTATGAATGTTATCTATACTTGGTGGAATTCTTAGTTGAGACTCAATCTTCCATTGTTGGTTTCTAGTGTGATTATACAATATGCTCGCCAAACTGCATTAATTTCTAATGTTAATTATTTAAAGAAGGTTTTGTTTCATAAGAAGAGACCTATGTTCACATATTCCAAGGCATGTTATTATCCATAATGCCTTCTTCGTGCATCTCTACCAAGTTCTAAATAGATACAAATTTTCCATTTCCATGGAGGAGATTGATGATTTTGTATTGATGTATTCAACCAATGTGCTTTTGTAACATGTTGTAATTAGAAAATTGGTCATTTGTACTAGGACCTCACTGGTCTTTTTGATATTTTGTAAAATTTGTTACTCAAACTACAATTGGGGGTTTTCTTGTTGGTTCTTTCCTGCTAGTATGTCTTCCTGAACCAGCTATATGTAAAATATTATATATAAATAAAATTATAAGTTGTCTCCCACTTTTGATTAAAAAAAAAATTCTTGTAAATTTCCACATCTTTTTCCTTGACACAGTTACTATTTCTTAAAATATTTCTTATGATTTTTCATAATGTTGACTAGTCAATACTTTACTATAAATATTCTATAGTCATGCTCTTAAATGTCAAAAGAATATGTCATAATTGCAAGTTTTAATGATTAGATTGTATGAAAAAAAAAAAATTCAAATCAAATACAATAACACAACAGATACCTTGGGAAAACCCAACCACAAAATAACACTTATATATTGAATCTCAATAAGGAGAGTGTCCTTTTACAATAGGCCAATCTAAAGGCTAAATATGAGCATCAACTAAGAATACAACACAACCAGCACAAAACAATATTTCACTGATACAAGATACAGTCACAAGAGATATCACTCCACCTTGAAGAACATGCACTTGACAATAATCAATCTAAATTAATAACTTCGCCTTTTGTACTTGGACTGAACTCGCATGTATGTGAAATGAAATGAATGCTAATGAATGAGTCACAATGAAATAATCTAATGAATATATATACAATATGAAGAGGCGTGTCACTCCAAATCATATCAGGTTAGCCTCAAAAGAATTGTATCTTTTACTAATTTTAATAAGTCGACCACCTCAAAGTTGTGCCTCTTTATTAAATTTGCATCTCTTTATTAAAAGCATATTTTATCAAAGGGAATCACTCTTCATTAATATGCATATAAAAATTAAATAGACAACAACTATTTAATTATTATCTTCATGTGTACTGGGCTAGAAGGTATTCACCTGACGCTACCACGATCTTTAACAATAATCTAGGGTTTCATCTTATAAAGCTATAATAATAGTATATGCATTTAGAACATCTTAGACACCTCCCTTGAAGCATTCAACAAGTGACAAATAACTACCAACACAAAGTGAGATGCCTCATTTCCTAATATGAGGACAAAATAATAAATCAAAATATTAGGATGCAAGGTTGACCCACCTTTCCCAATACTTGCCTAAGTTTATCATCTATTTAGGAGTGGATCCCAACAACAATTGTGCTTAGTGCTTACTACTAGTGCAAGGAATTTACCTATTGATTTTTTCTTTATTTAATATGCCTAATGAATCCTCATCTCAAGTTAAATTGTGGGAATGGATTTTTATACCCTCCCTATGACTAAATGGATACAAGGAGGTGAATATGATATGGTGGAAAAAACCAAGATACAAATTGGTTTAGTTCTCATAAACTCTCTAAAAAATAATTGAATTCCTACATCCTAACTAGAAATACCATGAGGGGTTTAGATCCCATTTTAGACAAAAAATATTCTTATACTGATCACTAGTTCACTTGGACCAACTAAAGAGATGGTGAACTAAGGGAAACTTAGTTGTATTGATAGATTAAAACTTATTTATTTCTCTTTCCATTGTCCCCTCTCCACAAAACACCCTTATTTAAGTAGATTATATTAAACCTATCTCACATATCACCTCCTAATTATTTAAACTTTTCAAACTTCTTATTCCTCATACCTAATAATCTATCCTTCAAGATCAACACTTCCCACCTGAATCAAATTGATCACCTTGCTTGCCTAATATCCCTTTGGTTGATGTTCCTAGACCTCATCAAAATGGTAAGTGGATACAATTGTGGAATGGTGCAATTAAATCTATTGCACTACCTTACTATTATCTTACAATAAGAATATGGCTAGAAAGAGATCTAGAATGGAAAAAAAAATGGATCCAAATAGAAAAAAAAACTTGTTTTGGCTTTAGCACTTACTAATAACTTTTCTACAATGAACTTGGTTGCTTTCGTTGAAATAAAACTTAGAAGATTTGAACTTAATTGTGGTAGAGGATCTCAATTAAGAGATAGGATACATTGGATGAAAGGATATAAGGGATAGAAATTATTTTTTAGTTATCTCGAACATATTTATGTTCTCGAGAGTGGATAATATCTATCATTGATCAAGAGAGGTAGTTCCATGACAACTCTAATGATATTAAATCCATTTTCCTCCAACATTACAAACAATTTTTAATTGATCTAGTTGAAGGAGAACCACGTCAAGATATAGTGAAAAATTATGGGCATAACAATTATATATTTTTTAACATATATAATATGTATGGCTGAATTAGTGAGATATTTATAACAAGTATGCAATGAAGTCAAACTTTATTAGATTTTATTCTTAATAAATTAGTTTTAACGATTCAATTTATAGCTTTATGCAATCTATAAGTTTAAATAGTTTGATGGTATCTAAACTTTATACATATAAAAATATGATAAATGTCTGATTATTTTGGTTTCCAATCTATAATTTTTTGATGTTCTTGGCTATATAATTGAAGTTAATTTATGTTAACAACTATTAGATTAAATATTTTTATCCCCAATTATTTTCAAATAATTTTATAATAATCTTTGTATTCTTATTCTTTCTTTCATCGTTTAATTTAAAATTTGAACCATTTAAGGATGCTATGTTATAGATTATAGCTGTCTTCCAATTCTTTTTAAATTGTTAATGGTATGAAAATATTATTGATGAGTAGATGAATTATTACAAGTTATATTTTAGATTTGTATTCTGTTTATCTAGATATATTATTTACCAAAGTCTCATTTCTCTTTTAGGTGTACTGTATATATATATATATATAACATGGAAAATGTAGATGATGTTCCACCTGTGCCAGATTCTTTTTTTGCAAATACTAGTAGTGAGATTAAAAAATTGAGAGATTCATTAGCACAAGGTGCAAACCTGGGGATATATAGTGAACCATGCATGTTAATATTGCATAGTCTAAAAAAACTAAAAGATGAACTTGAGAGGACTAGTGCATATTCCTTAGATAAAGTGACTGCTATTCTTTCCCACATGTGGGAAGAAGTACATGGTGACATTCCCATTAAACAAATACAGGATAGTGTCACCAAAGAAATGATAAAAGCCACTTTTTTTCCATTTTATCAAAATGTGCGTAAGGTTAGGGGATACCAGGTCACTAGATGTGTCGATCATGTTATGGCCTCATTGATCTACCCATGATTTCTTGCAACACATGGTCTATACCCAAACAATGACTAGATTCCATTTTAATTTTTTTAGTAGTTGTATGTTGAGGTCCATTTGGGCCTCAAAGTTAATTACCTAGACATTCCACCATATGTTGGTCAGAGGCGTGGTAGGATTGCTAATAGGCCCATCTATCATCGAGTAGATAGACCACCCCTAGTGTTTAGGGTATTGGTTGGTGAAAGGTCTCTTGCTCTCACCCTAGCCCTAGCCCCCATAGTAGATGAGGTTGTCGTTGCTAGCTGAAAGGAAGCAATTAACACTGTAGGTGACATTACAGCTACCACCACTAGGATATTTGATGATCATGTAGGTCAGTATTTGATGTCCAGACATTCTTGATCCACACCATTTTCAGCACAGTGGACCACGATGGATCCTTTTACAGTGGCCGACATCCCTACTCCTACACAACTTGATGCACTTACAGGAGATATGGCACACATGACTCTGCATTGTTTGGTTGAGGACCTGTTGGAGGCATATGCCCACATTGCATCAAACAATGGGATCGGTATAGAGCATGTTAGAGAGAATTTGAGATGCAAAGGTCGTTCAATTCAAGGATCCCATCACTCTTAGCCGAGCACTAGTGCGCATCAGGATCCACCTACAATTCATACGACAGCTACACAGACTATGAGTTTTATTGATATGTTGATTGGTTCTGGTTCATCATCACCGATGCCATCTCACCTTCATAGTCCTCTACATTCATTATTTATGGAACGACATGGGATAGATTAGATGGATGAAGATGTTGATTCATCGCTTGATCATTTGGTGGATATGGTGGAGGCGGCTATTTCAGAGGACTTGAGTCATCCGATATCAGATGATGTGCATGTATGTGTGCATGCGCATGTTTCAATTCTTTTTTCATTATTATTATTATTTTTTTAACTAGATATTCATGTAATTTGATATATATGTGTATATATATTGTTACAGGTGGACATACCTCATATCACTCCTAGCCTTGGTCCAGATCATGTGCATGATCGATGCGACTCTATGGATGAATCTGCTATCAGTGGACATGTGAGTTTACATTTTTATATAATCACACGTGTATATGTACATGCAATATATTTATGTATGTAACACATCTTGTACATAATTTTATTTGCAGGGCTCAACACATCCATTAGAGTAGGACCATTCTCATTCAGATGGCCATTCCTCTAGGAGTAGACATTCATATTAGGCCATGCACTCTAGATTTATGATCTTTACCACATGTATTTGATTATATGATGATCTTTAATAGTATTTGATATTTGATGATCTCTAACTTATATTTTCTTATATGATATACATACATTTGCTTATTTGTTGATCTTTAGTATTTGACATTTGATGATATTTAATTTGCATTTTTCTTTTATGATATGTACACATATTTTCTTATATGATATATACATACATTTGCCTCTTTGCTTATAATATGTGTTATGTTTATATGTATTTAATCCTTTTACATGTATGTACATGTGTTTTCTTATGGTTTAAACAAGTTTACACATAATATATGTATGCATTTACTTTAAATATTCAATATACATACATGTTTTCTTATTTTATGATCTCAAGTACAACTTACATTTCCTTATATTCAATATATATTTGATCTCTAGTAGAATTTTAGGGAAATCAATGCCACTTTATAATTAAGTTCATTCATGTTGATCACAATAAATATTTTTTTAAAAATGACTTAAGCAACATGATCCATTGAGTTGAGAACAAGATATAATCTTTTTGACAAGTAACTTGAAATTCAATTCAAATTATATCGAGCTATTATATGTTTTTGACAAGTAACTTGAAATTCAATTCAAATATAATTAAGAAAATTTAATTCAAATTATACCTCTATTATACATTTTTGACAACTAACTTGAGATTCAATTCAAATTATACCTCTAATACTTTTTTTGACACTTTAACAAAATTCTAAAATTACTAGATATGTTTGTGCATACCTATGAATTAAATAACAACAAACTCCACAATGAAATAACTTGTTTGTTTACTACTTGATTCATTTAAACTAGGATCTAGTTATTCCATGTACACTAGAATAATTTTGATTCACTTGGAGCGCAAATTTTGGAGAAGAAGTTTTTGCACATTTATCAAGGAGGAAAATACTAGAGCTCAACAACTTTTCATTTTTATCAATCAAGGAAAAAATTGGAGGATAATTTAACTAAGTTGGTAGAGGACTTTTTTAGAGTCATCTTTAAGTTGAAGAAGAAAATGGGACAACAAAGAAAAAGAAAAAATGTGTCTCAACGAAAATTGTCAAAAGAAGAAGAACAAAAGAGGCATGAACAAAACTTGGAAAATTATCATAGAAAGAAACAAGGTACATGCTTGTTTCTTTTCTCTCTCACTCTCAAGTGTGTGTTTAGGAATTTTAATTTGAAGGTTTCTAATCATCATTTCACTTGAATGACTATAAATACTTTTAAATGTCCTCAAGTCATCTTGGTCATGCAAGTTGCAATGTTTATATGATCCTTGACTCCAATTCCTTAAGCCTATTCTTTTTGTTTCAATATTATTTGTGTTTTGTGTCTTTGGTCTTTTATTTTCATCACTTCAATGTTCTCAAATTATTTTATGTTTTATCTCTAAGAGTTCCTCAAGCTAGAGTCGATCCAAATCTGGATATTGGATCAAATGAATCATTGAAGAACACATGGACCTTGAAGTTAGGGAGGAGACCCAAGTTCAAACAATGATTTTGGAGAGGGGTCAAGATCACTTCCTTCTACTGGTATGGATGAGCATATAAAACTAGCACAAATTTCTCTCACTTATAGCATCATGTTTTATCAGTTTATTTTCTTGCCATGGCTTGCTTATATTTAATGTATCATCTACCTCACTTTGTTTGCAAAATATTTTGTGACACATGTGTAGGAAGGGCTCAACAAGTAGGAAGTTTTCATGCTCAAGTCGAGCCAAATCTAGACATTAGATCAAATGAATCTGCTCAAGAATGCATGGTCCTTGAAGATAGGAAGGAGGCACAAGTTCAAACAATGCATGTTGGAGAGGGGTTGAGATCACTTCCTCCTAATGGTATGGATGAGCATATAAAACTAGTTGAGAAGGTGGGGAAACAAATTTCTCATAGAAATTTAGATCATTTACTTGAAATGGATATGGAGAAATTGAAATATTATGCCAACTAGCCTTATAATAAGAGAAATAGGTCAATGACTAAATCTGTAAATGGAATGATCAATCATCATTTCAATCATCTTGATACACTTGAAAAAATCAATTGTTATCATGTTTACTTCTTTGTAATGAGCTGAAAGATTCATTACAATTGTTGGGTGTACATTTGGCATCAAATAAGAAGAAACATATGAGATTACAAAACTATATTGTTGAAAATGTTAAAAAAGGGTTTAGATTCCATTGGAAAGGATCTCGTCGATTTGGATAAGGCCACTACAAGAAGGGTGATGTTGGCGTGTGTACATCAAGATATAGCAAGAAAAAGAAAATTGTCTGCACTTTTGACTGAAATTGGTTATAGTAGAACCATATTAATAAAATATGAGAAAAAAAGAAAGTTTTTGGATGAGAGTTTAGAAGGAAATTGGGAAATTATGTGTAGAGCTTCCCATTCTGACATGATTGAAGATGTTGTTAGGAACTTGGTCTCGGGTTTTTGGCATGATCAGACTCATCCATCATCAAATACTAGAGATTTTATGAGACACAGGATTAGACCTAGTATTTGCTTAGAAAATCATATCAAAAATTGGCTAGACATAACACAATTTGAGATGTATATGAACTTTGTAATGCATATCACTATATAAAGATTAGGAAGCAATGTTTCAAAAGGTTTAAAGCCATATTATGTGAGAAGATAAACAAGTTTTTTGAAACTTGTTGTCGTTATCATATTGAATTTGATCTCTACTATCAGGTGTTTTGAAAGATGATAGAAGAAAGATGTGGGTTTCAAAATGCACCTCCTAAATAGGAAAGTTTGTTCATAAAGTATATATTATGTGATCATGAAAATGGACCTCAAATAAACTAGATAAAAGGAATTTGTGTGTGTATTTTGGCTGAAAATTTCTTTCAGAATGAAGGATACATTTTCACAAAGATAGTAAGTGCGAGGTAAATATTTTTAGAGTTTATTTGTTTCAATTTGTCATAGATTGTTATTTGGATTCTCTCTTTGATGTAATGTTCATTGATCAAGTGTGTTTATTAGTTATTCATATTTCTTGACATAGGTACAAGTATGTAAAGTTGCAAATAAATTTTGGGAAAGAATCCACAAGGTTGAACTATGTAGAATAGGAGATTCCCATTGGAAAATTTTTGGAAGATTTTCAAAAATTGATACAACCATACAAACATCATTCCTTTTTGCTAAGTGGCAAGCACAACAATTCCAAACATTGAGAGATACTTTTCCACATGGAACAGTTCTATCATTAGTTGACTTTGCAGAAAATTACTCCTTTGTACATCAAAAGGAGATTCAATCAGAGTATTACTTTTCAAAGCAGATCACTATTATGGTTCATGTGTGTTATCGACACGCACAATTAGAATTGGATGGTGTTGAGAGTACAGATGAAGAATGAGCCATTAAGAAAGAATATTACTTTTATATTAGTGATGATAAAGAGCATGACACACTTTTTGTCCAACATTGCTTTACAATATTTTTTTTGAGAATTTGAGAAGCCGAGGGGTGTAAGAAATTTTGAAAATAATTTTTGTATGGTCAGGATGGATGTGTGGCACAATTCCAGAGGAAATCTTCATGGCCATTCTATGCACTTTGTAGATATCATAAAATCTAAAAAATACCACATGTTTGGAGTTTTTTTGAGAGTGGGCATGGAAAGGGTGAGCATGATGGAGCAGGAGCTTGCATCAAATGAGCTTTAAGAAAGCTTCAAATGAGTTATCCAGAAGATCATCTAGACAATGCACATGATGTTTTTGAATGGTGCAAGAAACACCTTGCATCAAATGTGAATTGACACATCTTCAGAACAAAAAGCTGACACATTCCACCTGAGAGTGTTTTGGGAGATATCGGGTATGTATAAATTACATTAAATCAAAATTTTGAATTTATTTAAATTTCAAATATATATATATATATATATGCATATTTGTTCACATAAGTTTTTTGTTGTACATATGTATCTAGGTGTGGATAGAAGATTGATACATGGATGCAAGAGGGTAGAAAAAATAGGATCTTTGCATTGTGTTAGGAGTTCAGATAGTCGTCATGGATGGATATTAGACACAAGGGATTACTCTTGTTTTTGCACTGAGTGCATTGAGGGAAACTCTGATTATGCATGCAACAATCATGAACTTGGATATGTTGGTAAATTAGAAACATATGATGAAGACGATGAAGAAAGATTTGAAGACATTCCTTTGATTTCAATTGATTATGACCATATTTTAGGATTGGTTAGAAAAGGTACACGTGTAAGTTTTCAATAATCTAAATATTATATATATCTAGTTAATGATCTTTAGAGACATTTCTAATTTTTTTTAAAAAAATTTGTGTAAATTTGGTGTATAGGAGATGTTTTTGTAGTCATAGCAGAGCCTAGAAACATCGAAGGTGTTAGCTATTATTTATTACGTTGCACAGAAGAGAGGAATAAGCTAACAAAACCTGAAACAAGTGATGGAATGTTATTTCCCACAGGTGAGTTTAAATTTAAAATTTTATATACATTGTATTCACATGTGCACATTACATTATAAACATTAAATATATATTGTATAAACCTTGAGCACGAAAATTTTGCACACGTTCATATGTCTTACCTTAGGTTCATGTTTACCATGCAAGTTTTTTTGTAGTGCAAGGGACATATCTAAAACAAGTCAAAGGTGTTCAACATGGGATTCATTTTGTTGACTATCAACTTGATAACAAGGTATATCAATATAGTCACTTAATAATTGCTACCACTCTACATCTTCATGCAGTTCCACATGCATGTGGCCGAAGAAAATCAAGACTAGATAGTGATGATCATCAAAAAATTCTACATGCTATTGAAGAGCGAGCTGAACTAGAATCTTTGACTTAGATTATATCCATGGTTTTCAAGCTCACTTGTAACCCTATACATGTTCAAATGAGAACTTATAGTAACTTGTACATAGTTGTAAATCATTTTGTGTAAATTACAATTATATGTACATATTTGTTCCATGGAAAATTATTAAGTTCAAGAATCTTTGATAGCATCATCTCTCACTCTTTTTGGTTGCATGCAAACCCATATATATGCTTTCAATCCCATTTCTGTTAAAATCATTTTGCCTAAATTACAATTATATACAACTTATATTTCGTTTCATGAATTCTACGCTCAAGAATTCATATACACTTATATACAACTTATATAATTTGTTCCATCAAATTGATCCATGGGAAATTATGTAAATTTTAAAATTAAGTATTATCTAGTTATAAAATTATTGTACATATATATAAAATAGAAATCAATGCAAATAAAAAAATAAACCTTAACCCTTAAACCCCTAACCCTATAACTCTAAACCCTTGTACTCTACCCTATCTTTCTTTCCCAAGTTTTTGATTGATTTTGATGGAACCTGAACGACGGATGGAAAAAAGCCTGATTTGTTTTGATTTGATCCTGAACTGGACCTCGGATTTCCTGACGCCTGGATTTTAAAAGTGATGCTTTTTCTGATTGAAGTTTTTTTGAGACGGATCTCTGGACTTGATTTGATTTTATGAAATGCGCGATTTTTCTTGAGATTGATCCTGGAATCTGAGTTTTGAGGAGTTTTCCTTTATTTGGATTTTTCCGATTTTGTGCGCTCTTTTTCTGATTTTTTTCTGGACTCTGACCTGAACTCTTTGATCTTTGATTTGATCTCGATTTCC
The DNA here is from genome assembly GCA_007258455.2 of Sequoia sempervirens. Classification (NCBI taxonomy): domain Eukaryota; kingdom Viridiplantae; phylum Streptophyta; class Pinopsida; order Cupressales; family Cupressaceae; genus Sequoia; species Sequoia sempervirens. Next base: position 12,301 of record VDFB02230460.1, on the reverse strand, counting down.
GATTTTCCGGATGATTTTTATTTCCGGACTCTGAATTTGAATCTTCCCGGATCTGATCCGGATTTTTTCCGATTTCTGACTTTATTGTTTTTCCGGATTCTTTTCGCCGGACCCCGGAATCCCGAACCTTGAGATTCCGGATTTTCGACTTCTTTCAGTTTTAACGCACCGACTGGCGACCGTTTTTTTTGGAAGTGAGTTTTTGCTTTGTTGTGCCCTTTTGGCATTTGGTTGATCTGGATCATGTTATTTATGTTTCCTCATAAGGTCATGTAGACCATTTGTGGTGATCTAGGGATGGTTTTTATTATTTGGAAGGAGGTTAACAAGAGCTAAGTAGTTTTAACTCTTCATTTTTGGCTAAGTTGTAAAATTGCCTAAGTGTTTGAAAACACATTGGGTTTTACAAAAGTGCATTTTTAGGTCATCTAAGCCTCGACCCAAGAAGCTTAACTATTTGGGAGGCATATTTAAAGGTGGCCTTGACCTTTGTGTAGGGTTAGAAAGTTTTTGTACCGACTGTGTTTTCAGAAATTGAAGAAAACAACGTTGAAAAGACATTTTTCCTGTATTTTGTGTTGAAACTGATCTTTAATGGCATGATTCTATTATTTTTTTGTGTGTAGTATGTAGTGTGACGCTTATAAAATCTTGGGAAGCCTTTATTTTTTATTTTTTAGTGTGTTTTTAACTTGCATTTGTAAATACTTTGATATTCTGTGTTTTCTGGCCTGAATCAAGCGGTGTTGAAAAGATGGAGGCTTAGAGCACCTTCCCACTGTAAAATTTGTACGGACTTTTGGGAAATATGCCCTACCTCCATGCTTGTAAATATGGTAGGTGTTAGATTGTTTTTGGTTGCAGGAGCTATGGGAAAAGCCTTACCCTAGGCGAGACAGTGAAAGCCCGACTAGGAAAGGCTACAAGACAACATGGATTATTTGCAGGGGAAAGAAGCTTTTTGGAAAATTATTTCTTGAGGATTTAGGAAAGGGTCCTGAATATGCATGGTGATCAGGGAGAGGCTTTTTCAATCCATTTTCTAGGAGATTTTTTTGACAGTCTTAAAACAACTTTTTAAAGCTTTGAAACCCTAGTTTGTTGTCCATTTTCAAGACTAGGCACTGTACGGACAGCTAGGGCTTGAGACTATTAAAATATTAAGGTGATGATCAAATGAATCAATAGTCTTGAAGAGATTTTGGGTGGTTATTTAGGAATTTGTGAATAATCATCAGTTTCCTTAAAGGTGGAGGCCTAATTGGCTCAAGGGCTACTAGCCTTCCAAACCTAAGGAATAGGCTTCATGCAAGCGTTGGCAAGATGGAGTCTAAGTGAAGTTTCAGGAACCCTAGGAGGTTGTTTTAGAGATTTGGAAAAACATTCCCTCACCCCTGCAAGATCCATTCATGTATTGAGGGAAGATTAGTCTTTTGGATGCATAAAAGGCTAAGGAAGAAAGGAGTCATAGCACCAAGATTTGGCTTGGTAGTTGCAAACTAGAAATGATAGAAGGGTTGGCAAGAAGAACCAGGGGTGCCTAGACAATAAAGGACCTATAGGTTGAGTGGTGGAGAATGACACCAAAGGGATTCATCAAGGTGAGACCCGAAGCATTGAGCCAGTGATTGTCTCAATCCAACCCTGTCCGTATTAGATTGGTATCAGAGCAAGCAAAAGATTTGGGAAAGCAGCTTATATGTCTGAAGTTGAGTCAAGTGAAACTCCTGCCATGGTGACAAATGCACAATTATCCAAGAGGGTTGAAGAACACGAAGAGGACAACAAGTCCTTAAAAGAAAGAATAGAGCAACTTGAGAAAGCATTGAACAATGCAAGGTTGGAAGGAATGGTACCAAAGGAAGAAGAGGTTGCAGAGGAAGACAAGGTCCCTAAACCTGACCCTATTTTGGAGGAGGAGCCTTGCTTGAAGGCATTGAAAGCCTTGAGTGGAAAAGGACTTGAGTGCATACCACTATTCAGTGGAAAGATGAATCCTGATTTGGTCATGGATTGGATAGAAGGCATGGAGAATCACTTTGAGTGTGATGGAGTAACTAAAGCACAGAAGGTGAAGGTTGCTAAATCAAGGTTGAGAGGATCAGCCTTGACATGGTGGAAATTTGTTCAGACTGAAAGGGAAAAAGAAGGCAAACAACCCATATCAACTTGGAAAGGAATGGTTGCTAAGGTGAAGGAAGCCTACATGCCAGATGATTATGAGATTCAGTTGCACAAGAAGAGGCAAAGTCTAAGGTAGAAAGGCCAAGATGTCAACACCTATACTGAAGAGTTTCAGAAGCTTTGCTTGAGATCAAATGTGACAGAGGATGAGAGCCTAAAAGTGGCTAGGTACCTTAATGGCTTGAAGTGGAACATTCAAGAAGAGATGGATCTTTTGAGTCCTAAAACAGTCCACCAATGTTATCAGTTGGCTATAAAGATTGAAAAAAGGAACAAAAGGAAGCAAGATCCGTCTTCTAAGGGTAGAGGCAAAGGAAGAGATCAAAGAGGACAGTGTGGTGGTTATCATGGTAGAGGTAATGATCAAAGGAATCAAGGAGAAACTAAGCTCACCAAGCATGGAGGTGAAACATCTTCAAGAGGAGGATTTAACAGAGGAAGAGGACCTCAAGGAGGTTCAAATAGAGGAAGAGGAACAGGTAGGAGTAATTCTTACTTTGCAACCATGAAGTGTTATCATTGTAACCAGCTAGGTCACCCTGCTTATAGGTGCTCGGAGAAAGCATCCTCTTCTAGCAATGAAAAGAGAGTGGCCTATGCACAAGAGGACACCATGAGTCCTAAAGCATCTGAGATCTATCATATAGAGTTTGAGGTAGGAGAGAATCTGATGTTTAACAGGGTTTTGATAAGGCAGCCAGTCAAGGAGGAACCTAAGCAAAGAAGAGCTCTTTTTAGAGTAAGGTGCAAGATACTTGGAAAAGTGTGCAAAGTCATTGTAGATTCAGGTTCAATAGACAATATAATCTCAAAGGAGGCAGTAACTAAGCTGAAATTGCAGAAGGTACCTCACAATAACCCTTACAAGGTCACATGGCTGAATAAAGGGCAGAGTGTTTTGGTGAATGAGCAAGTAACAGTGGAATTTTCAATTGGAGGCTATAAAGACAAGTTAGTTTGTGATGTATTACCCATGGATGCATGCCATCTGGTACTGGGAAGACCATGGAAATATGATAGAAGTGTTGTTTATGATGGGAAATAGAACACCATCTCAATCAAGAAAGATGGAAGAACCTTCAAGCTGCATTCATTGATAGAGGAAGATGAGGGACATTCCAAGGTACCAAACATCATGTTGAGCAGTGGTAAAGAGTTTATCAGCAATCTACATCAAGGAGGTGAAGGGTATGTGGTTTTAATGCAGCCAAAAGAGGAAGAAAAGGTTGAAAGGATAGTCTCACCAGAAGCAGTCCAAAAATTGCTTGATAGATACAAGAGTATAGTCAGTGATGGAACACCTGCAACTCTACCACCAAAGAGAGCAATAAGTCATCAAATTGACTTCATACCTGGAGCCTCATTTCCTAACAAAGCACCATACAAACTTACTCCTGAGCAGAACCTAGAGGTAGCTAGGCAAGTTGAAGAATTGTTGAATCAAGGTCTGATTCAAAAGAGCATAAGCCCATGTGCAGTCCCGGTGGTTTTGGCAACTAAGAAAGGAGGTAAGTGGAGACTCTATATTGATTCTAGAGCAATCAATAGGATTACAATCAGATATAGATTCCCGATACCTAGAATTGAAGATTTAATGGATTGCCTTGGAGGAGCACAGTATTTCACTAAGTTGGACCTCAAGAGTGGCTACCATCAGATTAGAATTAAGGAAGGTGATGAATGGAAGACATCTTTTAAGACAAATGATGGCTTATATGAGTGGAAAGTGATGCCATTTGGCCTCTCAAATGCCCCTAGCATGTTCATGAGACTAATAAATGAGGTGATTAAGGATTTCATAGGGATCTGTGTAGTAGTCTATCTTGATGACATACTGATTTTCAGTAAGATAGTAGAAGAACATTTGAAGCATGTGGAGATGGTACTTAAAAGGCTGCAAGAGGAACAGTTGGCAATTAACCTTGAGAAGTGTGAGTTCTTCAAACAAGAACTTGTGTATCTAGGCTTTGTAGTATCCCAAGGAACATTGAAGATGGATCCAAGCAAGGTGGAAGCCATCCTAAACTGGCCTACACCAACCACAATAATAGAGGTAAGGATTTTTCATGGTTTAGCTCAGTTTTATAGAAAATTCATAAGGAATTTTAGTGGCATGTGTGCACCAGTCCTAGATACTATTAAAGGTGGTCTAAAAACAAAGTTTAAATGGACTCAAGAGGATAATAAAGGGTTTGAAAAGCTAAAACAAGAAGTGGCAACTCAACCTATTTTGTTATTGCCTAGTTTTGATAAGTTATTCACAGTTGAGTGTGATGCAAGTGGAGTGGTAGTAGGAGGAGCACTTAGTCAAGAAGGTAGGCCTATAGCCTTCTTTAGTGAAAAGCTCAATGAAGCTAAGAAAAAGTACTCTACTTATGACCTAGAGTTATATGCTTTAGTGCAGTCCCTTAGGAAGTGGAGGCATTATTTGTTACCCAAAGAGTTTGTGGTCTTCACTGATAACCAGGCACTCAGTTAAATTAACACCCAAGAGAAGTTGAGTAATAGACATTTGAAATGGATGGAATACATCCAAGCTTTCACTTTTACCATCAAGCACAAGAAGGGACAAATGAATAAGGTGGCAGATGCATTAAGCAAGAGAATGTTGACAGTGCAGGAAATACAACTGAAGAGCATTGGATTAGAGAGTTTCAAAGACCTCTATGGTGAGGATGAAGACTTCTCAGAAGCCTACAAGGTATGCTCTGATTTTGAGAATCATTTTCATAGTCAATATGCTGAGTATACACTACAAAATGGACTGTTATTTAAGGGTAACCAGTTATGTGTTCCAAGAGGATCAATGAGGGAAAATTTGATTCAAGAAAAGCATAATGGCAGTCTTAGTGGGAATTTTGGTATTAATAAAACTTTAGAGCTAGTTCAAAGGTTCTATTACTGGCCTAAGTTAGCAAGAGATGTCAGGAAGTATGTGGAATAGTGTGTTGTATGCATGAAAGCTAAGGGAGGAGCTAGCAATGCTGGTTTGTATCAAACCCTACCTATTCCTAACAGACCATGGGAGTGTGTGAGCATGGATTTTGTGCTAGGTCTTCCTAAGACCAAGACTAGTTTTGACAGTGTTTATGTAGTAGTGGATAGATTTAGCAAGATGAGTCACTTCATTCCTTGCAAAACTACTCATGATGCCAGCTATATAGCTCATCTTTTCTTCAAGGAGGTTGTTAGGATCCATGGCTTGCCTCTAAGCATTGTTTCTGATAGAGATGTAAAGTTCATGAGTCACTTTTGGAAGACTCTATGGAGCAGATTGGGTACAAATCTATCTTTTGGATCAGCTTACCATCCTTAGACCGATGGTCAAATAGAGGTGGTTAATGGAGTGCTAGATAATCTTCTGAGGTGTTTGAAAAAAGAATATGGACAGACATGGGATATGGTGATTTCCCAAGCTGAATATGCCTATAATGACAGTGTCAATAGAACTACAGGGAAAAGTCCTTTTGAGGTTGTGTATGGGATGCACCCAAGAGGTATTTGTGAACTCAGAGACCTTGGATCAATGGAGAATAGGAGTGGACATGTAGAAGACTTTCACTCAGACCATGAAGGAGATTCATGAGTAGGTCAAGAAGACAGTTACAACAACAACCCAAAATTTGAAGGAGAATGTTGATTTGTCAAGGAAGGATGTACAATTTGCTATGAGGACTATGTTATGGTCCACCTCAACAAATCCAGATTGTAGAAGGGCATGGCAACCAAGTTATAGATGAAAAGAGTGGGTCCATGCAAGGTGTTGGCCAAATATGGCAAGAATGCATATAAGGTGGAATTACCATCAGATTTGGGCATCTCTCCAATTTTCAATGTTGTTGATTTAACCAAGTACAAAGGATCAGTCAATGATGAGGATCAAAACAACAAGGAAATTTTCAAAGACATCAGTGATTTCACCCTTCCTCAACAAGACAAGCTTCAGGCAGAGAAGGTCTTACAATCAAGAGTGCAGAAAGCTACAAGGCATAAGGTGTACATGGAGCACCTTATCAAGTGGAAGAACAAGCCTGAATCAAAAGCCACTTGGGTACAAAAGATCAGTTCAGGAAACTTGGAATTGACCTAACATTGGTCACTCCTTCCTCTCCTTAGTTTTTTGGGCTGAGAGGGGGAGAATGGTGTAGGAGCACCTAGGTAATCAGGAGTTTTTGGAAGTGAGTTTTTGCTTTGTTGTGCCCTTTTGACATTTGGTTGATCTGGATCATGTTATTTATGTTTCCTCATAAGGTCATGTAGACCATTTGTGGTGATCTAGGGATGGTTTTGATTAGTTGGAAGGAGGTTAACAAGAGTTAAGTAGTTTTAACGCTTCATTTTTGGCTAAGTTGTAAAATTGCCTAAGTGTTTGAAAACACATTGGGTTTTACAAAAGTGCATTTTTTAGGTCATCTAAGCCTTGACCCAAGAAGCTTAACTATTTGGGAGGCATATTTATAGGTGGCATCGACCTTTGTGTAGGGTTAGAAATTTTTTGTACGGACTGTGTTTTCAGAAATTGAAGAAAACAACGTTGAAAAGATAGTTTTCTTGTATTTTTGTGTTGAAATTGATCTTTAATGGCGTGATTCTATTATTTTGTTGTGTGTAGTATGTAGTTTGAGGCTTATAAAATCTTGGTAAGCCTTTCTTTTTGATTTTATAGTGTGTTTTTAACTTGCATTTGTAAATATTTTGATATTTTGTGTTTTCTGGCCTAAATCAAGCGGTGTTGAAAAGATAGAGGCTTAGAGCACCTTCCCACTATACAATTTGTATGGACTTTTGGGAAATGTTCCCTACCTCCATGCTTGTAAATATGGTAGGTGTTATATTTTTTTTGGTTGCAGGAGCTATGGGAAAAGCCTTACCCTAGGGGAGACAGTGAAAGCCCGACTAGGAAAGGCTACAGGACAGCAGGGATTATTTGTAGGGGAAAGAAGCTTTTTGGAAAATTCTTTCTTGAGGATTTAGGAAAGGGTCCTAACTATGCATGGTGATTAGGGAGAGGATTTTTCAATCCATTTGCTAGGATATTTTTCTGACAGTCTTAAAACAACTTTTTAAAGCTTTGAAACCCTAGTTTGTTGTCCATTTTCAATACTAGGCACTCTACGGACAGCTAGGGCTTGAGACTGTTAAAATATTAAGGTGATGATCAAATGAATCAATAGTCTTGAAGAGATTTTGGGTGGTTATTTATGAATTTGTGAATAATCATCAGTTTCCTTAAAGGTGGAGGCCTAATTGGCTCAAGGGCTACCAACCTTCCAAACCTAAAGAATAGGCTTCATCCAAGCATTGGAAAGATGGAGTCTAAGTGAAGTTTCAGGAACCCTAGGAGATTGTTTTAGAGCTTTGGAAAAACATTCCCTCACCCCTGTAAGATCCATTCATGTATTGAGGGAAGATTAGTCTTTTGGATTCATAAAAGGCTAAGGAAGAAAGGAGTCATAGCACCAAGATTTGGCTTGGTAGTTGCAAACTAGAAATGATAGAAGGGTTGGCAAGAAGAACCAGGGGTGCCTAGACAATAAAGGACCTATAGGTTGAGTGGTGGAGAATGACACCAAAGGGATTCATCAAGGTGAGACCCGAAGCATTGAGCCAATGATTGTCTCAATCCAACCTTGTCCCTATCACCCCATCTCCCTCTCTCCCCTCTACCCTTAACCCTTAAACCCTAAATTTCTTATCTCTCTTGTTTGATTTTTCTTTTGGATTTTGATCCTGATCCTGAATCCTGATTTTGATCTTGCCTGATTGATTTTATTTCGAGATTTGATCCCTTTAATCCTGATGGATTTTGTCCTTTGCCTGGATTTTGATTTCGGATCCTGGATCCTGATTTGTCGAAAGATTTTGACTGATCTCGATCCGGTTTTGATTTTGATGTCGATTTGAGTTTGACGATTGATCCTGATTTGATGTTTGATCTGCGCGGAATGCCGCGATTTTGTTAGATCCTGGACTTGATTTTGAGACTTTTGATTTTTTCGATGAAATGCCGGATCTCGATCTTTCGGATTTCGGATCCTGATCCTGGATTTTGTCGATTTCGCTCTTGATTTTGACCTGTTCAATCCGCGGATTTTGATTTGATTTTCCGGATTTCGCGCGATGAAACGTCGATCTGATTGATTCCCTCAAGTTCCTCTACTGTTAACCCTTAAACCCTAGGAACCCCTACCCTTTATCTCTCTCCCACTCCCCCCCCTCTCTCTTAAGTATCTCCCTCCTAGACCAGGGATTAAATTTGATGGTCGACTAAGTTGCTTGTCAACAAATTTTTCAATGACGGTTATGTATTCAAGGGCGCCCTTAAAAAAATATGATATACCTTAGTGTATGTAAAATTATATATAAACTAAACATATATTTCATTATAATTATATATAAATTTTGACAGTCTATCCAAAATATCTCCTTTTATCTGATACAATCTTCTTAAAATTTTGATTGTATTCTATGGAAAAAATCTCTAAATACGGTCATATGGCCATCAAATTTAAGCCCTACCTCCTACCCCCACTCTCCCTTTCTCTCCCACTCCCTCCATATCTCTCTCTCAAGTCATAATTTAAAAAGAATATAATTTATATTTATATTTATATTAATATTAAAAATTAATATTTAATAGAGGGTTTGACTAAACATCTTTAGAATGTTCGACCGAACCCAATTTAAATCTTTTTTTTTTATTATATGTTAAATGGGTTCGGTCGAACCCCTATTCGATCAAACGCTTGTTTGACTGAACCCACTTATTTTCACGCTCATCCCCTGAGGGACCAAAATTGCCTAGAATTTTTCACTTTGAAGCTTGATTTGAGAATGAAAATGGAGGAGATCTCGAACTCCAACTAGTATCGTGTTCCTCAAAAAGGAGCTTTGCTATCCAATGAATATAATTTTAATATGTTTTGATTATATTATCTATTTGATTTTAAGTTTTATTAAATATAGGTTTTTCACCAAAAAAAAACCTCTTTTGTTTTCAGACATGTGGAAAAATAGAAGATTATCAAAAAAACAAATTTAAAAATATGAGTGCACCGTGATATTGGAGTCCTTTGATCCAACAAAAAATAAACAAAAATTTTGATACATACAAAGAAAAGCTTAATATACCTGGCCAGGTTATGTCTAAATCAGAATTGATTTGACTTGAAACTTGATTAAAAGAAAAAAAAGATTCAATAAAAACTATCTAACCAAGTGGAAAGCAGTAGATATCGGAGTTATAAATCTAAATTTGAAAGAATTGTAATTTTATCTTTCAAGGAAAAAAAGTTATACGTTATACGGTGTGCCTCACTTTTTAAAAATGTTGTTTTTTGAAAAAAAAAAATCATGGGAGATGGAAAAATAAGTGCAATCTAATTCCAAAAATTTTGGAAAAAATATATTTACAATATAAATACAAAATTTGACAAGAATCTAGTTTGCATCATCTTCAAATTCCTCATGGTTTAACTGCTATAGGTGCATGAATGTCAAGATTTAGTTAAAAAATAAATCAGTGTCCAGTTTGGCCAAAAATTGTAAACCACTATTGCGGGATCACCCAGATAGATTAGGGGATGATTGAATTTACAACTACATACAATGGATCTATCGTGGATGTCATGCAGGAGTATGCTAGAGTGAGCAGAGCCATGTAGTATTATAGAGATCTATACGAGAGAGTGGTACCACCAAAGAGGAGGGAGCCCACCTTTTCAAAGATTGATAGTAGCTCACAAGGAAAGAATCACAATAGGACATAGAGTAGGTCAGAGGGTGAGACTGAAAATGCGATATGGGCCACTCGATATGACAAGCCTTCTACCACAAAGGACAAGTCTAGAGAGTCACCACATGTGTAGGGAGGACAGGGATGCCCCAGGGATAGGGGAGTAGGGCAGTTCAGGCTAGGGACCCTTTTATGCATTATGTTATATGGACACTTAAATTTTTTATTATCGAGCATGTGAGCTCCATTTTTATTGGATATGACACATCTTGACATTATACCCATGACACAATATTTAGTAATATATATATGATATGATTTTGGCGGCCGTTTATGATATGCATTGCTATGTGATTATGCTTTTATGTTTATGATGATAACATGCTATGGATGTTCATGTTGTGATTATGATTTTGATTGATGCATTCTATATGATGATATGATGGTTTTAATATGCTTTATGATTATGCATTTATGATTGTGTTATGAATGTTTATGCTTTTCATGATGTCTATGGATGCATTTTATATGATAATGTGATACATATATGACTATGGATCTTTATACCATTATGATATGTATGAACATTATGATGGATGCAATAGAAATAACCTAATTTGATAAATGTAATGTGATATGAAAATGTATTGAATGTTGATGTGATGGAATGTTTATATAATAATGCAAAATGTAATGATTGAGAATGTTAAATGAAAAATGTGATGTATGATGTGATATGTATAATGTGATGTTATTAATGGGATGCAAGGTGTATGAAATGTAATGCCATGTGATGTAGAATGTAATTCTATGCAATGAGATGGATGAAAATGAACTATGATGCAATGTATAATGCAATAAAATCTTAATTCTATATGGATGATATCTATGTTTTTGTATTTTCCTATGCAGATATATGTGACTTAGTATGATAATTCCATCTATGGTGATAAGTCTTTCTATGATGTTTTCTAACATGATCATGTATGCAAGATGTTTTTGTGTGTTATAGGACTCTATTAGGATGTAGAAGAAAGAAGTGTTAGCATGAAAGAGATGGAAGCTAACATGAAAAAGGATCAAGGACAAAGGATATGAAATGTTAGACAAAAAATGATAAGGGACCAACTTTAATATAGTGTTTCTTTAGTGAGGTAATAAAACCTCACCTAGGTCAAAAACCACTTAGTGAGGTCTTGATAAACCTAAAGATAACAACTAATCCAATCTTGCATGCGAAAGCTAAAAAAGGTTGGAGGAGGAAGAATTCAATAAGACATTAAAAAGTTATAAAATAATACAAGACCATTAAACTAAAAATCAAACAATGGATGTCGTTACCTTAGTAGAGAGAATCCTTACGAAGTCATCGAAGAACTATCAACACACCATCACCAAGCATTGCAAGGAACACAGAGCGGATCGAAACATGTATTAGTTCCTATCTTATTGAATAGTCGAGAAGATGCGTGTAGGAAATTGGATGTGGATGAGCAAGATATGTGAGATAGGAATCATTTAGTGGATGAACATGTCAAAATTTCTAGCCATTAGAGTTGAGTAAATGGGAAGGGATGCATAATTAATGTGGTTGGTCGAAAGGGAAAGAACAAGTGACACATGATAAATGTGAGGAAGTGGATGTTGTGGGTAGCAAACTGTTTTCTCACAACATGACACTAGGATCCAATACCAATGGCGTGCCACACAATTTGTGGGGGTGTATTTGACTCGAGATTGGTTAGCCATCCAAACAAACAACTATTGAACACATTGGACCAATTAAATGCATACACATGACAAATTACATTTACATAGGAAAAATTACATTTTGTGGATCAATCATCATTTTTGACATGGCGATGTAGTTTTTGAAAAAAATTAGTCCACATGACACTCCACATGGACCCCCAGTAGTAGCTCACACCACTACAGACCCCTCTCCCCTAATTCGCCATTACAATATGAATGAGCTCTAAATCTAACAAAATATAAATTGATACAAAATTACACACATAAATTAATAATTTATTAAAACATAAATTTAATAGAGAATAACATCCCCTTACCCTAGAAAAGATACCATTTTAAAGAAAAAAATAAATTTTTTCCCCCTTTGTTACATTGAGAGACGTTTCTACAATGGCATCCATGCATGTACATAGAAACATAACCTTAAATAACTATTTCCAACTATAAATCACAACTGTTAGTCATCTACAACTTAATTACCCCAAAATAAAAGTAATATGACATAATTATCTGCTTACACAACAACATGTAATACTAGTATTATTTTCTTATGAAACAACGTGTACTACCATCCTTATCTAATGCATTCATTTTTCAACCGTTTAAAAAATATTTTTTAATGAGCACAAT
>VDFB02230457.1:0-10550 GCA_007258455.2 Sequoia sempervirens | reverse complement strand
CTGATTATTTTTAGATTCTGACTGCACCAGCCTGATACGGATGCATTTTGAGCCAATCAAAATCAGTTTGGACCCTGTCGGACCAACTTTCTATTTTTAGAAAATTTTGCCAGTATCCGTTTCGAGAGAAACCCAGAAAAACCCAGAAAACGTTGCTAATTTTAGAAAATTTCTAAAAATAGCAGTTTTCCTAAAATTTAGGGATGAAAAACTGAGATTTGGGTTTTGTAGATTAAGCTGCTCTTAGCAGACCCAGATCGTCAGAAATTGAAAATTTTGCATTTTAACCCCTCATGCAAGACATGCACACCCAAATTTTGACCTTTTTGACTGATTTGACAAGACTTTTACCCATTTCTTCAAAATATCTAAGTGTAACAAAAATTTTAATTTTGGGGTACAACACTATGCACAAGCATATACTCCATATATGGAGTCAATACAATTTAAGCAGTTTTCTTTTCGATGCATAGTGTAATCCGTACACTAATGAATGCAAAACTAATAGAAGAGAACGTGCAAAAATCATCCTATTTCACAAATTATCTTTTGCTGATAAACATTTATCCTTTAGATATTTATTTCTAAGAACACCAATCTTCTCTCTCTATTCATTATAATCAAAAGACATGAAACAGACTAAGTTGTGAACACAGAAACAGCAGTAAGCATAATTAAGACAAGAATTAACATGCCTGATACGAGCTTCCCTCAGTTGGTTGAAATAAGAGAATGCTTCTTCTCCAGTCTACCACCAATAGGACTTCCGGCTGACTGTGTTAGTGAATTCCTACTCAGCTATTGACAGTTTCAAGCTGCTGTTCTCAGACACTGAGAATGCTTCTTTCAACACTACAGAATACTCCCCTAGCAGACTAACGACTTCCTTAACAAATGGTGAATACTCAAACTGTGCTCTCAAATTGATAATTGCCTTCTCAACTGAAACAACTCTCACTCTTGAAAGAACAGAAACGAACTTCTGATTTCTATTTTCTCGTGTGTTATGAGTGAGCATTCACAGGCTTTATATAGTGTTGGAAAACTTAACCATTTCCCCTTTTCATGGCGTCTGTGCTGCCAACGGGGCTTGAAACGCTTCAAAGGAGAAATGTGTCACTCTATGGAGAAGATTTCAACCTCCATTAACTGACAGCAATGAGGTATTTTCATTTCGCACATGTCCAGTTCACAAAATCGTGACACCTTTTGATATTGGCGCGATTCAACAGGTAGGGATAAGTGACGAATTAATACAAGACTATTTCCCAGGTTGAATGGCGTCCACATCTCCATTTTAGCTATGTACGAATTTACTCGGCCATTTTCAGTCGCTTGGCCCTAGTCGCGCGATTCTTCCTGCGCGTTTTTGCTTCTTCCGCCATTTTTAACAGGCATGAACTCATATTTCCTATTTATTTTACTCTTTACAACTTCGATATAGTCCAACATGAAATATTTGAATCTTGACGCATTTGACAATGATATTTGATTCAATATAGAAGTCAAAATAATTTGATTTCAAAGAAATTCATTTTTAGAGAAAAACGTCATTTTTCCAAATTCATGATTTAGTTTCATTTCTCTGATGAATATTTAATAAAATGTTGATTTAAATTTCATTTGATTTTCAAATCTATTAATAAAATACATCTCTATATATATTTTATTATATTAAAATATTTATATAATATAGTTTTAATTTACATTATATATTTATGTATAATTATTTAAATTAATAATTTAAATAATCTCGTATACATATTTATATTTTGTAAAGACTATATTATATACGTACTTTAATATAATATTAAATATATATAAATATATTTACCTTTACATCTATACATGTATATACATTTACATTTTAGATTATACGTACGTATACTGCGAGCCAGTTAGCATACTTTCACTATACATACTCATGTATATGTATATATATGCGTATATGTAAATTTTGAGGTAATATATCGTCATATTATATATTCATATTCACATATATACAACTGGTTAGTTGTGGGTATGTATACATGTATATATACTTGTATATCTCCTTTATGTATAAGTATTCATAAATACATTTATATCGACGCACACGTATGGCATATCCATCTGCTCTCATACGTTGTATCGACATGAATACACTTATGGACACTTGTACATACCGTATTTATATGTATATATACATATACACATGCCCACCTCTAACTAGAAACATTACTCCACATAAGATTATACTGGAAAGCATCACTTATTTACACATTCAGAAGTAGATACGACTCCTAATGGCAATAAACAAGCCTACGGATGACTTAGCCTTTTCTCAACAAGTGACTTAGCTTACTCAGTCTATAATATGTGTGTGTATGCCCAATTGGTACTTGTTACTGTTTACCCGACCAAGTTCCTCCCCGAGTGATATCTCTCCTCTGCCTGGAGGTATAAACCTGTTTCCTGCACATCATGACACAACAATGGGAGTCATATGCTCAAAACAAAACAAAATACATGAAACATTTCAAAAGTTAGATTATTCACAAATCAATAACCTTCTATTCTCCTTTATGCAGTATTTCACCAAGAATAACATCAAATGAAACAACATTCATATTGAAAACAAGGTACAAGCATCATTATTTCACCTCTAGAATTCACATTTACTCCATCTAGTAATGGTAAATTGTAACGTCACAATTTGGGATGTAACAGTCTGAATAGGCTTATTATTCACACATCACACGATAAACCAGGTACAGATTCTCAACTTGAAGGCAAGGTGGCACAACTATCAGCTCAATCTGAACGAGTTTATTGAACACGAAACATAAAGGATAGCCAACTAGGACAATAAATTGCATAGGCGAGACATGCATACAATCTACGATCAAACTAGCCACTATATCTAAGGCAAGCATTCACCATCATAATTGCATGAAACCCAAGTGGCATAACAATTCATCATAACAGTAAATACTCATGAACAGATACAGAACGAGCAATATTACAGGCAAGGTAAGCGCAGCATATATTTCTCTCTTGTGCAAAAGTTAATTACAAATGAGTTGAAAGCTCTTATTTATAGACATCGAAAGGTGTAGGGAACCCTAAAATCACCTTGAGTCAACTACGATCTTTTACAATGCATGCAGATTTTATTGCTAAACCCCGTAAAGAAACCTCTGATTAGCTGGAAGCTAATGCATCGGAGTTAGCAGAACATCTAATCTAAATGGACAGTATTGCAGAAACATGCCGCGTCCTTATTGAAAGCAAGTTAACTGGAACACTACCATCAGTTAACGTAAACGCTAAATATAACTCCAAGTGCTGCAAGATATCTCCGAGGATAAAGATAGACATGTGTAGACCCTGCAAAGAGAATTGAAGATGAAAGTCAAGTTCTAAATGCATGCTCTGGATTCTATCCTCGCAGACAACTACAGGTCCTAACTAACTGATCACTGGCCGCTATTTCGAGCAACTCAAACAATCTTGGAAATCTCCACTGGCATTTCACTGACTAGTAACTCTGGCGGCTCCATAACTGAAGTGATGGCCACCATCTCTTCTGCAGCTTGATGTCTCTAACACTTCTCACGTTTTTCACGCTTTCCTCTATAGAAGAGTGTTGCGCCGGTGAAATTATCGAATGTGATGTCAAACCGATAATCAACCGTCGATACAAAATCGATTGATGAAAGCTTTTCTGATGAAATCATGAATTAAGACCGATTTGGTCTTGAATTCAATCTATGTGAACTGCACTCTGAAAAACTCGCCTGTTGACTATAAACACGGCTATATTCTAACAAGTTTTCTGGAAAGCTAAAAATAGCCTACTAAGGCTAAAAATAGCACGTCGGAGGGCAATTTTTATGGAAAAATATGAGATATGGGTTTTGTCCAGAAAAAGATTCTAAGACAACCCAGAATGTCAAATTTGAGAAAATTTGACTTCTACTCGACCATGCAAGGAATTTTCAGTTGAGAAAATTAGAGCTTCAAGAATTGATGCTTTGAAGTAAATTTTCCCAAAAAATTCTAGCACATGGGTTTTCTCGAGGAAGCAATTTTGAATAAACCCAAATGATTTGTTTTGTCAAAATTCGCCAGTTCTTCAAACATGCAAAAGAATTTAAGACGAGAAACAGAAGAATTTAAAATAGCAGAATGAGGTTTTGATGCTTTTCTTCTGTTAAAATCGCCACTTTGCCTTGAATTCTGATGAATCTGGACTTGTACCTACAAAGAAAGTGTTTTGATGTCTTCGCCAATGATTCCTGATGAAAATTTGCCCAACTCTAGAAAGAATTCACCTCTGCTCAAGCTGGATGAATGAAATGATGGACGCCATGCTTGCACAAATAGAGCAAAATCGCACCATAAAAGCATGAATGCAAAAACCCTGACTTGCAAAAGAATTATCTGATTGGACCCCCTCAAGTTGAACTGATACTGACCTGGAGTCCGGATTACAAAGTAATAATAAAGTATTCAGTTAACATGCAAATTACAATTTAAACATCAAAAAGGCGCCAATAATAGATTATTGAGAAAAATCGCCATTTTTAATGTTTTGCATGCAAAACATGAATTTAATATTATTTTGGTAAATTAGGAAGAATCTCAGCATATTGATTCCGAAAAGTCAAAAATTAACTCTCCAGGTGTCCGTTTGCACAAGTTATGAGATTTTTCGCCAACTCCCTACTTTATAGTTCCTTGAAAGTCACAGTTGACCATATTTAGCACTGATTTCCGGCTGACTGAGTGAGGCTGAGACCAAGCTGGAATATCCATCGCGAAGCCTGCAGAGCAAGGATGAAAATTCTGTTGGCTGCTAGAATCAACGTTTGGCACCTCAAAAAATTAGGTGCCTTTGATTAAATTGATTTTTCAGCACCAAACTTGGCCATTTCTCCATTCTGCCATTTGATGCTTGAAACTGCTGCTGACGACGAACGAAGAACCCTACTGACTGAATGATAGGCTCACTGCGTGACTAGAAGTATTCCACATCCAATGACTGCATGGAAGGCACCAAAGGACTGCATTAAGGACCTCAAAAGGAAAATCGCCCCTGGCCTGTGAAGGCTCAAACACCATTTTGTCAAAACTACAACTTTCAACTAGATGCCCTACTTTGACCTTTGATATCGGGAGCTGGGGTGACCTGATTTGCGCACCATCTGTCTTGTTGCGTAGCTAGAG
Organism: Sequoia sempervirens; assembly: GCA_007258455.2. Lineage (NCBI taxonomy): Eukaryota > Viridiplantae > Streptophyta > Pinopsida > Cupressales > Cupressaceae > Sequoia > Sequoia sempervirens. Next base: position 5,339 of record VDFB02230457.1, on the reverse strand, counting down.
CAACTTACAAGAGATGTCTCTGGAGGTGACGAAGCGAGAAAACTGCTTCTAAGACCTCAAAGAGACGATAGCCTTTTCTTTTTAAAATATACACTCCATACTTAGCCATTTTCCGGACGTCTTTAATTTCTAAGTATTCTGCAAAGACCTCACACGTACGAGCGTTTGCCAAATCCCGAGGGCTGATGGCTGGGCTCGTTGGATAGCTGGAGTAATTCCTCACAAGTCCCGTGAAGACTGCGAAAGCTAAAAACTCCATTTGATAGGCCAAAAGGCTGGGTGCCCCTGGCCTACAGAGGCTATAGTGTATGTTTCATGTTTTCCCACCCTCTGATTTACATGCCTGGTAGGATCTTTTCCACAATCTCTCAGAAAATCGGATTGACAGGCTGACTGGTGCGTTGTGAAACTGGACTAGAGTAGCATAGATGTCAGGAAGACCTCATCTACAATTTCATCCATCTCAAGGGTCATCTTGAAGGGTGCCCCTGGGCTATAGGGGCGCAGATTTGCCAATTGACAACTTTCTGTGATGTAAAGCCTCCTTGTAACCTCAACTTCACTTTACCGTCGGAGTTCATTCAATACAACCGCGACTGACAGCTCATCGATAGCTGCATCACTAAAGAGATTGAATGTACTAACAAGGTGAATGACAAAAATTCAGTCCCGCAGCCCTCCAGCTAGTACAAAGTTAGGATCCGACTATCTTTGCACTGCACTTTGAACTCAGTTTCACTCCAACAATCGAGTTGTAGACCCCGATAACCCGCCGATAGCTTATCGATGAATTAGGCTATCAAGAATTGATCAGATGCAAGCAACAAAATCCGCCTTCTTGTTGAGAAGGGCGCATGTATTTTGTTTCTCGCTGAAAATTCTTACAATTTGACTGGAATCCGCTGACCACTGAACGACATGCGTGGGTGGTATAAACTTATGCCGTAAAATGCTTTCCATCGCTATATGCCTCGTTTCGAGTCCTGTGTTCAAAGTTCAACTCCGTGTACCAACCGCTACCAACACACCATATGACATCAATTGCAAGTCCATATTGACTTGCTCTAAAACTGTATTGACATCATTTAAGGTTTAGACTCTTTTAAGCAAACAGTTCTTTTAATGAAGTGAAAACATTTTATCTTGGCACAACAATCCTTGTAATTGGACAAAGACTGTTGGCATCAAAATAGCATAAATCCAAATGTGTAATCAGTCTAACCCAGACGTGAAAAATAAAATTTCCAGAATTACATCCTAAAGTAAGTATATCGCAGCATCATAAGCCACAGTAATAGAATTTTTCTTTTTCTTTATTGACAAAACATGAACAAGTTGCCATATTAATTAACAATAAAGATTCCATTTCAATATAATAATTTCACAAGTACATGAAACAAGAATACATAGCTTAACTAACATAGCTCCAATGAGCTTTAGAACAAATAGTTGTAAGAAGGTCCAGGAGTCTGTCCTTTCAAATCTTGGTACATCGTCCGCTTGCTGTGGAGGAGAAACATCACTCGGGCGCTTTTCCGCTTACCACAGACTTATAATGTGGCCCCCCGCACACCTATCGTTAGATAGATGGCCCTCCTTTCGAAGAAGAGATTGGTAGGGTATCTTTTAACGATTACCAACTGAGCATAGTGCTGTGTTCTACACAACTAGAACCTTGCTATTTCACAATCTCGAACTAGTACTAGGATCACAATGAACTAACAGTGTAGTCTCAACTAACTCACATCTAAGTGGAAGTTGTACAATTCACTACTTTGGCCAAAGTATTATCATTCAATACTTCGAATGAAGGTCATCTATCATAAACACTACTCAGGGCCGATTTGCATTAAGGCTTTCTTACACTACGCATAGGTTGGTCTATCAGGGTAGTTCATACCCTAGACTTCCTACAACAAACTAACTACTAGAACGAAGATCATTTTAACAAGTAGCTACAACTATCTCCCTTAGATTGGATACTCTCATCCTAGGAGCTTCATTAACTTGACTAAGTTAACTTATAACTAGTTGTGTCTTGTAACTTATTAAATGCCCTCAATCCATACCTAGTATTAAATAGCTATATACAAACATACACTCCTTATACGGAGTCAATACAATTAATACAATTTTCTCTTCAATGCCTAGTGTATTCCGTACACTAATGAATGCAAAACTAATAATAAAGAACATACAAAAACCTTCTTATTTCACAAATTATCTCTTTGCAAATAATCATTTATCCTTTTAGATATTCAATCCTAAGTACATCAACCTTCACTCTCTATTCTTTTCAATCAAGGATATGAAACAGACTTACCTCTGAATACAAGAACAGCAGAAAGCATGAAAAAGAAAAAGAGTTAACATGCCTGACAAGAGCTTTCCTCAAATGTTGAATTAATATGAGATTGCTTCTCCTCTAGCCTACCGCCAAAGGACTTCCAGCTAGCTCTGTTAACGAACTCTTAACTCAACTGTTGATAATTTCAAACTGCTATTCTCAAGTATAAAGAATGCTCTTTCAACACAAACAAAATACACCCTTAGCAGAATAAAGACTCCCTCTACAAATGATGAATACTCAGATATTGCTCTCAATTTGATAAATGCATTCACAACAGAAACAGTTTACACTCATGAATGAACAGAATCGAACTTCTAATTTCCAATTTCGTGTTTTGAAGAATGAGCCTTGCAGGCTTTATATAGTGTTTCAAGATTTAACCAATTCCTCTTTCCAAGGCGTCTAAGCTGCCAACGGGGTTTGGAATGGTTCAAATGAGAAATGTGTCGCCCTATAGAGAAGATTTCGACTTCCATTTGCTGACAGCAATGAGGTAAGTTTATTTTGTACATGACCAATTCATAAAATCGCGACACCTTCTGGTATTGGCGCAATTCAACAGGTAGGGATAAGTGATAGTTTAATGCAAGATTTAGTCCCTGGTCAGATGGCATCCACATCTCCATTTCCCTGGTTGCAAATGGCTTCCTTTTAGCCACGTTCTGCTACCCTGTCATGGTTGCGCGATTCTTCAGGCCCCATTTTCACGAGTAGCTTCTATTTCTTCATTATTTTCTACTTCATAGTTTCAATATAGTTCCAAAAGAAATATTTGAATCTTGGCGAAATGGTGATAACAATATTCAATTTAATTTTGAAGTCATAGTAATTTGATTTCGACATTTAAATGAAATATTCATTTTTGAGAAAAACGTCTCATGTTTCAAATTCGTGATTTCACTTCGCCACTTAACAAATATTGAATAAAAATGTTTGTTTTAAACTTCATTTGATTTTCATTTCTATTTTATAAAATATATCTATATATATTTTATTATTTTAATATATATATATAATATAGTTTTAATTTACATTTTGTAAAGACTATATTATATACATACTTAATATAATATTAAATATATAAATATATTTACTTTTACATATATACATGTATTTACATATACATTTTAAGTTATATATACGTATACTGCGAGCCAGTCAGCATACTTTCACTATACGTACTCATGTATATGTATATATATGTGTATATGTAAATTCCGAGGTAATATCATCATAATATATATTCATATTCACATATATACAACAGGTTAGTTGTGGGTATGTATACATGTATATTTACTTGTATATCTCCTTTATGTATACGTATTCATAAATACATTTATATCGATGCAAACGTAATGGCATATCCATCTGCTCTCATACGTTGTATCGACATGAATATACTTATGGACACTTGTACATACCGTATTTATATGTATATATACATATACACATGCCCACCTCTAACCAGAAACATTATTCCACATAAGATTATACTGGCAAGCATCACTTATTCACACATTCATAAGTAGATACGACTCCTAATGATACTAAACAAGCCTACGGATGACTTACCCTTAACTCAACAATGACTTTGCTTACTCAGTCTATAACATGTGTGTGTATGCCCAATTGGTACTCGTTACTGTTTACCCGACCAAGTTCCTCCCCGAGTGATATCTCTCCTCTGCCTGGAGGTATAAACCTGTTTCCTGCACATCATGACATGACGACGGAAGTCATATGCTCAAAACAAGGCAGTATATATAAAACATCTTAAAAAGTTAGAATAACTTTATTCCATAACTTATATGCTACATTCATTCAAGAATTACATCAATAGAAGTATCAGACAAATGAGACAATCATTTTAATTAGGACACATTCAATTGATCACAAGAACAATATGTTTTATTCATCTAAAAGATTCAAACATTACAATGCACTTCCTATGCAGTAGTAACTATACAATCGGGGTGTAACAAAATGAGAGCAAGAGAGGGCATATACATAAGCTCAAAGACCCATACGTTTGAAATGCATTTCCCTCCAAAAAGGGCCGCCACCTTTTGGAGCAATATAATATTCAATTAAAATCACTTTTACCCTCATACTTTGGCATCCACCCTTGATATGCATTAATTTATTTTTTTAAAGGCATAAGTCTTCAAGATAGGCGTCCAACACGAGTCCCCCTTTTAAAAACAACTTAAGTTTTCCAACCTTCTATTTTCGAACTCCAAGGATGTTGGAGAATCCACTGCTCAAAATATCAAGACGCCAAACACTGCATTGCCACACTGCCAGAAATACCTACCCTAAAATGCTACCAACACCACCACTAGAAATAACACTTACTAAAAATATCATATTGCTAAAAATTGTGACTCCAAACTCAAAATAAGCACATTCTGGGTAGTTGTCGTAACTTCCTAAAAATAGTAAGTTCTAAAAATAGCAGTGACTGCCCACCAAGGTTCTCAGAAAACCCAAAAAGACCCAGAAAGCATACTAGCAAAATCCTACAACAAACTCTTGAAAAACTAATGAGAAACCTCCAAGAAACTTGGAAACCCTAAAATTGCCTCCGAGTAGCCTACGAGACTCGGGAAATAGGCTATCGGCCACTGAAAAGCATAGGGCTAAAAAGGGGACATTACACACTATAATAACCCAGCCAAAATCATTTTAGGATTTAAAATTTTTAGTTTAAATCAAGGTTACACGGGGATGCGTCCCCTGCCCCAAAACCTCCTGTCCCCTACCGTCCCAGGGACGGAGGGACGCAAAGGGGACGTCCTTGAAAATGCAAAATCCATCGGAAACGCCAGGAAACGTTTCCTTCACTTTGGGGACGTTTCCCCGTCCCTGATACGGATTGGGGACAAATTGGGGACAGTTTCCTGTACCAGGGACAGCCCGCAGGCTGCAAGTTAAAATATATTAAAAAATGAATTTTTAAAGGTTTAGTTCCTTCGCGCGGGGCCCA
>VDFB02230456.1:0-11659 GCA_007258455.2 Sequoia sempervirens | reverse complement strand
ACATGAGAACTTGCTTCGTGCTGGAGGAAGAAGAAGAAAAAGCCATTGAAATCCAAGTTGCAATTGAGAGGAATTTACTCGATCAGAGACTACCACTCGCTCCTCTTCCTCGCCGATAGTGATCAACTACATCCTGGATCGCATTAGCTCATTCTCACCTGATAAGTTGAAAAGAATTCTGAGGTCCACGCCAAGCTCATCCAAAGACTTTGTGGAGTTAGAATTGCCTACTAGAGCAAGGAAGAAGAAAGAGAGCCGTCCAAGTGAAGAAGTGTTGTCAAACGAAGAAGCTCAGTCTAGGGAAGAAAGCGGAGAAGAGATTACAAGTTTATTTCGAACTCCACCAAGTATTTCAAGGTTTGCTCAACCCAAAGCCGTTCAAGTTACCACACCAGTGTTTGTTCAGCAACAACCACCAGTTCAAGTTACCGCAACCCCAGTTATTGTTTATCAGAGGAGGTATCCAAATCAAGCAATGGCTCAACCAGGAGTCCAACCTGCTCCTAACGGTGCTACTTGGCTAGTCACCAATCCATCTCCTCTTGAGTTTGCTGATTATCACGATATGCCAAAGAATCCGGAGCATTTCTGCACCAAGTACCAAGTCCATGATCCGAACCGTTCTGCAGAGGATCACATTAAGATGTTTGAAGATCATTTGCGAAACCGACAAATTGCCTACGCAGATGTGGCTTGCAGACTGTTCCCGTATTCCTTGGGAGAAGAAGCACACTTCTGGTTTATACACTTACCAGTTGGATCCATCAGAACATGGGAGCAAATGAAGGAGGCTTTCATTGGAAAGTTTGGTATTCCTATTACCCCAGTGGAGCTCTTCCGCCAGTTCACGGAGGTAAGAAGACAAGACAAAGAGCCCATTCATGCCTTCAACAATAGATTCCAAAAGGCTCTCACAAGGCTACGTACTCCGTACATGGTTCCCGATGCAAGGGAAAATTACTATGCAGCCTTAGACCCGTTGACTGCTATGTTCGTGAGGCAAGCTCATCCCATTCCAGCAGACATGAATCAAGCATATGCTAAGGCTGTTGAAGTAAGTCAGAATATGGGCCAAAACATAACTGGACCCTCTTTGTACACTGGCTTGGTCACCACAAATAATCAAATGCAGACTCTTGCTCCAGCATGGAATCAACAAGTTCCATCATTGAATCCAGTTCCGCAACCTGCATATCATGTTACGCAGCCATCTGATCAATTGGTTCTCCATCCTGGGGTACCCTTATCCCAGACTCCAGCTACACAGCCTGTCTATCTCCAGAACACGGTACCTGCAACAAGGACACAAGAGGAGAAAGACGAAATGAAAGAATTAGTAGAGCAAATGAATATTGCCATCCGGAGGTAACCCACCGTAAATCAAAATAATCAAATGCACCAATGATAAAGACTATCGTGCACATCCAAAAGCAATCGATATAATAATCTCAAATTACCGATGCCCATCGCTGACATGGACACTACAATGTACCACATGGTATCAAACAATAATCAAGGATAATGTAAGAGGGCCTGAATACCGGACTCAATAAATGAGGAAATCACCACCGATAACCGGCCACCTCCAAAATCGGCCCCACCTGGACAGGTATTTCCGCGTAAGCCGCGCAGGCCGACAGGTTTCGCCTATGTCACCAATTACAATGCTGAGTTTCAAGTAGCTTACATCTTTGAAGATGAAAGCACGGAAGGTACTGAAAATCCTCCGACCACTGGATATGAGATTGTACCAGTGCAAAGATATGACCAGGCACTAATCATAGAAAGTGTCAATCTTGTGTCCGAATACCAAAACTGCGCGCCACCAGAAGCTAATTATAGATTTCCACTAGCTTCGGCTAACGGTCCCGTGGAGGCGCCAGATACTCAAGTTTATGAGGAAGCTCAAGTTTATTCAGAGGCTCAAACGTATTCAGAAGTTCAAGGTACTTATTCAGAAGAGCCATATGACCAGGGTAACTACATTTTCCCACCTCTCAATAACAGTGTTTTGGTAGAAGGAAGTAGAGAGGTGCAAGCATTCCAGACTTCCGGAGGAGCAGCACCCAAGGTGTACCAGAGGACTTATCACCAGAAAGAGCCTTTGACGTCCTCTATTCCCCCGAACAATTTTACAACCCCGCCGAATCCAAACGCGAGCAATAATCCGAATTTGCCTAGGGATTCTCCGGAGTATAGACAGCAGAATGTGATGAACAGAAATGGACAACAGACTGTCCAGCAACAACCCATCCATGTGATGCAGCGTCCTCAAAAGGACAATCTTCCAAGAGATGACATGAAAAGATTAAGTTCCTACGTGCTAGAGGAAGTGAAGAAGATAAAGGTTAGTCTTCCCTTATATGAGTTGATGAAAATCTCTGAAGTTAGAGACACAATTTTGGGAAGTCTATATGAGACACCAGTTGCAAAGAGTACACCTCAAGAAGCACCCAGTTCATCAAGGAATCCTCCAGTCAACACACAGTCCCGTCCCGTACAGAGTGCAAACATGGTAGAAGAAGTGTCGTATGCGCCGTTTAACGCTTGGGAGGCTCCACAGCAGTCGCAAGGTTTTGTGGGAGTAGTGCAAGGATCTTCAAGTGAACCTGAGAAGCCAAGGACCGAGGATAAGAGAAGAGTTAGATTCAGTTTGCCCGCAGAACAAAGGCAAGAGCAGACACAGAAGGTCACCCGTGATAATCAAGTTTCACCATGGGATGAAAAGAATGAAAGAAAGAGCGTTGTATCCGAGGAAAAGAAGAAACCGGTTGTGTTCTATCAGGGGAAAGATGAGCCAGCCCCATTCTTGGTATCGGTCAGAATCTTTGGGAAGTTATTACACAATTGTCTGATTGATTCCGGTGCTTCTAGCAACGTCATGCCATTAAAGGTGTGTCAAAGGTTGGGCATAGTCCCGTTGCATACCACAAAGAAGGTGACCCAACTTGACAAAACTGAAGTACCAGTGGTTGGGGAGTTAAATAATATTCATATGCAGTTGTCAGCTGATCCCCGAATCCAGAGCTGTATTGACATATCAGTGGTCGACATACCAGATGGGTACGGCATGTTGCTAAGCAGAGACTGGGCAAGAAAATTAAATGGGTACATTGCAACAGATTTCTCCCACATGTGGCTCCCATGGAAGGGAGTCCCAAATCAAATCAAGGTTGATAGTACACCGAGATTGAAGCTGATGATCACGGAATATGGAGAAGATAATGAGATCATGTTCGTACAAACTGATTTAGGCTCATATAGGCCTGTTAAGCAAGAAGTATTAATGCTACAAAGTTCAAGTGAGGGAAGATGTTTGGAAGAAACCACGAGCTCCACCGAAGTGTTGATTGAAAGTGACTCGAGTGATAGTGAAGGTGGAGGAACCTTTGAGAATTTCAGGGACTTTGTCCTGAACAGCGTGAAGCAAGAAACAGAGTTAGGGAAAGATGCTTCAATTAAAAATTTGCTGCTCCCCAACTGGTGCCGAATACACGAAGCATTTCATTCAGAAATCACTTGTGCCCTGTGCAAGGTGGCACTAGAACAAGTTGCAAGGCTTGTTCCCCGTACTCCATTACAAGAAGAACCTCAAGAGACGAATGAAGAAAAGGAGATTTTAATAGAACATCAAAAGATGAATGAAGAGAATGGTGTTGTGATAGAAGAAATTGTAAAAGATGATACGACTCAGTCAAAAGATAAAGAAAAGACTCCAGAGGTTTGCAATCAAGAAGAGACACGTGTTCAGTCTCCCAATACCCCTACAAAGAATCAAATATGGACTTTAAGGTTCGATGGGTCAAAGTCTAAGAAAGGAAATGGAGCAGGATTTGAATTGGTTAGCCCAACAGGAGAAGCTTATTTGGGTTCTTATAGGCTCCAGTTTTCATGCACCAACAACGTTGCTGAATATGAGTCCTTGATCCACGGATTACTCCTTGCAATTCAGAAAGGAGCTAAGATTGTACACGCTATTGGAGATTCTGACATTGTGGTCCGACAAGTAAGGAAGCAGTTCGCCTGCCATGACAAGAGATTGAGCCGTTATCGGAACAGAGTTTGGGACCTAATAGAAAGTTTTGATGCATTCAACATAAGGCAAGTATACAGATCTAAAAATACCGTTGCAAACTCTTTGGCACAAGCTGCCAGTTCTTTGGAACCACTGGCAATGGAGGGATTAAAGAAGTTCACAGTAGAGTTGGTTTCAACCCCGGCAATCCCTGATAACATAAAGAATTTTCAAGTGTTCGAAGACGACAAGCAGATTCTGGATTTTCTCACAAACTCAGGAGTGTTTGAAGCACAAATCATAGATGAGGAAGATACTGAAGAGGCTGAATATGATACAGAAGGGATATTGAATTTGAAGACTAATGTAATCCCAAAAGGGATGGTCGAGTTAGAAAGGCTATTTGATGCTGACAGATTAAGCAGAAATCAAAGCACGCAAGGCAATGATTGTGAACCTGTCAATCTAGGAACAAGTGAACAAGTGAAGAATGTGTTCATTGGAAAGGTTTGCACACCTGAAGAGAAGGAAGGCATCTTAAAAGTCATGAAAGAGTTTCCAGAGGTGATAGCCTGGGGATATGAAGATTTAAAGACATATGATACATCGCTGATTACACATACAATACCACTAAAGCCAGGCAGCAGGCCATTTAGGCAGAGGCAGAGGCCAGTGAATCCATTGCTAGAACCATTGATTTATCAGGAAGTCAGGAAGCTCCTTTCAGCCAGAATTATTTTTCCAGTGAGGCACTCCACGTGGGTCGCCAACCTCGTGCCTGTCAGAAAGAAGAATGGAGAGATAAGATTATGCGTAGATTTCCGCAATTTGAATAGGGCCTCTGAGAAAGACAACTATCCCTTGCCTTCATTAGATGAAGTGTTGCAAATAGTGAATGGCTCACAAATGATGTCCTTTTTGGACGGATACTCGGGCTACAATCAAGTGATGGTTGAACATGAGGATAGATTGAAGACTGCGTTCACCACAAAATGGGGAACCTTTGCATATAGAAGAATGCCTTTTGGCTTGATCAATGCAGGAGCCACTTTCCAACGAGCAATGGACATCGCTTTTCGAGACCTCGTTGGAAAGTGCATTATAATTTACATGGATGACCTAACGGTGTTCTCGAAGAAAAGAGGGGATCACGTTGGGGATTTGAGAAAGATATTTCAGAGATGCAGAAGATTTGGTATCTCTCTGAATGCCAAGAAATGTATATTTGGTGTCACCGAAGGAAAACTGCTAGGTCACGTTATTTCAGAGAAGGGTATATCAATTGACCCTGAACGTATTGAAGCCATCTCAAGGATTGGTTTGCCTGGCACTCAGAGAGAGTTAAGATCATTCTTCGGCAAGATCAATTTTGTCAGAAAGTTTATAACCGGGTTTGCTGAGATAGTAAGGCCACTGAACGCAATATTGAAGAAAGATGCAAAGGTTGAGTGGACTCCACAGACTAGAAAGGCTTTTGATGAGATCAAGCAAGCTATAGTGGATGCTCCAGTACTGGTCAGTCCAGACTATACAAAGTCTTTTTATTTGTATTCATTTGCCTCAGAGCACACCTGTGCAGCAGTACTAACTCAAAGAACTGAAGAAAAAGATGAGCACCCAATTGCTTTTATGAGCTCACCCTTGAAGGAAGCAGAATTAAGGTATCCAAGCATTGAGAAGCAAGCATATGCTTTGGTGAAGGCCGTCAAGAAATTTAGACATTACATCTTGAGGAGCAAGATCCACGCGATTGTTCCAGACGCCACGGTGAAGATTCTACTAATGCAGAATGAGTTAGGAGAAAGAAGAGGAAAGTGGGTCGCCACTTTGCAAGAGTATGATATTGAGATACAGCCTATGAAGTTAGTCAGAGGACAAGCTTTGGCCCAGACGATTGCAATGGTCGGTCCAGAGTTAGTTCGACAGGCTTATGTGTTAGAGGAGGTGTCTCCTGGAGAATGGTACGATGACACAGTCTACTACTTGCTGAATCACAGATGCCCTCGTCATTTGAATCCAGTGCAGCGGAGAGCATTAAGAATGAGAAGCCAAAGATTCATGCTTCAAGGATCAGTCCTCTATAGGAGGAACTATGAAGGTATTTATTTGAGATGTGTAGGAAAACAGGAAGCAAAACAGTTGATGGAACACTTCCATGAGAAATTTGGAACAGGACACGGAGGAAGTCTGGCCACAGCTCATCAGATCCTGAGAGCTGGATATTATTGGCCCACGCTTTTTAAAGACACATATGAGCATGTGAAGGCTTGCCACATATGCCAGACAGCGGCTAATAGAGGAAGGCATCCCGCTATGCCTTTGCAGCCAGTGATTGAAGTGAGACCATTCGCAAAATGGGGTTTGGATTTTATTGGTATGATCAATCCACCGTCATCAGGACAACACAGATATATCTTGACAGCAACAGACTACTGCACTAAATGGACAGAAGCTCAAGCGTTGAAGCAGTGCACGTCAGAGGTGGTTATCAGATTCCTTGAAGAAAATATTGTGACAAGATTTGGATGCCCCCACGTTTTGGTCAGTGACAATGGTTCAGCCTTTTCATCGCTGAAGTTTTCCGACTGGGCTTTTGAGTATGGGATCACACTGAAGTTTTCCTCCAATTACTATCAGCAGGGGAATGGACTAGCAGAGTCCACAAACAAGAATTTATTGAATGCCATTAAGAAGTTACTGGACAAAAATCCGAAAGATTGGCACACACAGTTGAGGTTTGCGCTTTGGGCAGACAGAATAAGAACAAAGAATTCCTTGGGAACATCTCCATATCACCTGGTTTACGGACAGGATCCAGTGTTTCCAGTCCAGTTAAGGATCCCAACTCTCCAATTCATTCAAGAGTACCTCGAGGGAGAGGATCAAGTTCAGACAAGATTGTCCCAGTTAATGCATCTAGAAGAGAAAAGAGATGAAGCTCTTGAGAATCTAACGAAGCACCAGGCAGTGGTGAAGAGATGGTTTGATAAACAGGCAAAGATCAAGTCGTTCAGGATTTCTGACTTGGTTTTATATTGGGACAAGGCCCACGAGAAGAAGGGTGATCATGATAAGTTTGACAAGTTGTGGTTGGGTCCATATCAGATTTCTGAAATCCTTGGGGATAATGCATTCAGGTTGCGTACTTTGACAGGAGAGGATGTCCCGTTGCCCGTCAACGGACAGTTCCTCAAGCATTATTTCCAGTCCTAGGTTCTCTCCGAGAGCCTGCTTTGTAAAATAGTTAGATTAGGGTTTGCTTTCCCGTTTGTTTGCTTTCCGTTTGCTTTTCTGTTTTCCTTTGTTTTGGTTTTGGTTTGTTGCCCTTTGGGTTTTTGGTTTGGCGTTTCCGTCCCTTGAGTTGTCCGCTCAGGTGGTTTTGGTTTGGAATGGGCAAGGATTTAGGGTTTTCCCGTTGCGATGGGGTGATGATGTTTCAACTTTCATAACATGGTTTCTTTCCACTGGAATTTGCATAAATTTTTGAAAAGAATTAAGGTTGTTTTCCTCTTGTTATCATCCAGTTAGAGATTGAACTCGTCTTGGGAGATTAACCCGTTATTGTATCTCAACACACGAGCCTAAAGACCTTAAAAATCTTACCTATCTCCACTCTGAGTCATTTTGGTTTCTTGGGAAAGGTTTTGGCAGGTGAAAATCTTACATCTTGCTTCAGCGCCACTGCAATTCTCAAACCCATTGGAGGCTTCATTGCCTGCCAGCCAATTGAGGAATTGACGGAGAAATCAAGCGAAGAAAAGAAAATGTGCTGAAAAGAAAAATCTGAAAAGAAAAAAAAGAAAAAAGAGAAAAATGAAAATGAAAGAAATATCATACAATATTGGTTTTGGGAACATACGAGTAAATCCACCGGGGCTATGGACGCCCGGCCGGCAGTGGAGCAATATTCGTGAGAATTGTAGCGATAACCTCGTCGGGGCTATGGACGCCTGACTGGCAGCGAGGCAATGTCCAGGATGCTTTTGAAGTTAAGATATTTATATAGCCTACTACGGCCGATTCCGGAAGTCGACATGGTTCAGAGATGGAATGCATGCACACACTCACGAGGTTTTAGATGAAAGTGTTTTGATCCAATATCGGGGTCTTCTCCCCTTTCGAGTAAGTGACCTTTCCGTATGATGGTTTGAGGAAGACCAATCTGAGTTCAATTCTTAAAGTGTTTTTAAACACTTTCCCGTGGAGTCGCCAGATGTTGTGACCTTTTCACACATCGCCCCATTCAGATGGGGACCCCCTTATTTTTGCTCCGTTCCGGTCTTTTGGCTTGGGTTTTCCTCGCTCTCTCGCTCTGTCTCTTTTCTGGTGTCCGTCTTTCGGGGGGGTTTGTGTCGTCATTGAGCTTAAACGTGAAGATATTGGCCAATTCTAAAATTAGGGTTTCATCATTTTTGGTCAAGTCAATGTCAAGTAGGGCCAGTAAATTGAAAATTGAACTTAGCAATGTTGTCAGTAGACATCCAGTAGGCTTCCAGCCAAATTTCATCAGATTCCGAGATACTTACTATTTTTAGTAAGTCTGCAATCCTGGGCAATCTGTCAGCATTTTCGAGATTCCAATCATCACACACCGTTCAGAGTACATCAGACTGCTTGCATGCCAAATTTGAGCAAAAGTGGACAACTTACTATTTTTAGCAGTCCGGCTTCCAGGGCAAATTTCAGGGTCCAGATGCAGAGATTTTCTTTGCATGTCTGGATATTCCTTCTGGGTTTTTCGAGACCTTCGCGATGATATAACATGCAAGTCGAGATGACCACTTCGGGGATTGACCCTCAGGGGCTATTTTTAGGGTTGCATGTGAGGCTTTTCTTTGCATGGCCGGGTGATTCACGATGGGTTTTCGAGAGCCCAGCGATGGTGTGACATGCACAAACAAGGATTCTCACTCATTAAGGAACTTGCTATTTTTAGCGGGGTATTGTCCGGCGTATACCCGGCAGTCGGATTCACGGAGCTGATCCGCGATTGCATAAAAGCGAGAGCAAACGAAGATCTTTTGATACACATGCAATACAAATTAGGGTTTCCAGCTTCGGAGCCTAAAAATAGGCATCAAAAGTCAAAATCTTCGAAAACCGATGTAAACCATCGCGATCAGCGTTCTTCAGGCTGTCTGCTGGTGCAATTTCAGGTCAAACGGAACACTCACTATTTATAGTAAGTCGAATTGGAAACATGCTAAAAATAGTAAATCAGTTGCAGGCGTCAGTGTCAGCCGACAGGTCACGTGGTGAGGAGCGCCTCATCAAAATTTCACGTCGATCGGAGCTTGGGAGCTATCAGAATCAAGAGCTTACTATTTTTAGTAAGCCACCCTCAGAAACAGGCTATAAATAGCAGGGTGACTAAAAGTTGCAGTATCGAAAGGTTGAAAAGGTTATGAAGAAGCTGTGTTTAAAATTCCCGAGGCCATTCCAGAAACTGGGGAGAAATTGTGAATCTGGGAGAACTATAAATAGCAGGGCACGATGCTGGCGAGGATGATAAAAATTTGTCTAAGTCTGGAGTCTCGTCCAGCAGGCATATCAAAATGCGCCCAGATTGATGAAGAGGCGTAGAAAATTTTTCAAGATGCAAGTTCATCCTTCACACAGGGCAAAATGCGCCCAAGGTAGAAAAAGTCAAAAGAAAGTCAACAAGATTTCATCCTGTCCAGGGGTCCAAATGCGCCCAAGATGAAAGAGGAAAAAGTTGAAAAAGTTTCTAAGTGTGAGAAATCCGCCTCAGGGGTCAAAATGCGCCCATCCTTCACAAGCATGAAAATGCGCCCAACTTTCAAAGGAGTCAAAGTGGTCAAAGATTGTTCATCCTTCTCCAAGGCCAAAATGCGCCCAAACTGGGCCATGTCAAGACAAAACGTGGAAGGTGAAGAGTCACCCAAGGATGTTGGAGTGTTCATCCACCAGCAGGGGTGAAATGCGCCCAAGGTTGCAAGGGGTCAACACAAAGTCAAAGTTTCTATCCTTCATCACATGCAAAATGTGCCCATCCTTCTCTCTCATCAAAATGCGCCCAAATCATGCAAGTCAGGACAAAAAACGGAAGTTGAAAAGTCACCAGAAGGTATAAGCAAATTCGTCCTCCTCCTACAAGGAAATGCGCCCAAGCTTGAAGTGTAAGTGGTAAATACAAATGGTAAACAAGGCGAAAATGTTACCAAGACATGGTGAAAGATGGTAAAAGGCTAGGCGTCATCCCTCTTCATGTGTAAAATGCGCCCAAGGTAAGTATGATATGCGCCAAGGTGGCGAAGGAAAGGTGGTGGGCGTGATTTTTAAATTCCCTCTTAAGGTGTGATGTGCGCCTAAGGTTATAGGTGTTAGAAAATATTTGAAGGCGTTGAGGGTGATATGCTAGGCGTTGGAAAATATTTGAAGGTGTGGAATAAAATGCTAGGTAAAGTGTGCGCCTAGAGCAAGGGAGTTATAAGGTGTTGGAAAAATTTTCAAAGGCATTTCAAGGCGTTGAAGAATAAAATGAAGTATGCTAAGCGCTCAGGGGAGGAAATGAAATATTTTCTAAGTGTTAAATTTATCTAAGGCGTTGGGCTTTTTTTGAATGAATATTTTCCAAGTGATGAGGTAAAGATAAAATGTGCAAGGCGTGCCGGGGATGGAGTTGATATAAAATTTTCTAAGTGAAAATCCCTCTCCACTGGCGATCAATAAATTTTTTCTAAGGCAAGATTTCAAAAAATGCAAAGAAGATTTTAAAATATTTCCTAAGGCAAATTTATTTTCCTTGGAAAATACGCCTAGAGCTTCAAGTTGATGAAAATTTTTCGAGGCAAGCATTTTTTTTCTCAGTGATGAAGTCAGAGATGATGATAACGCAAGGTGATTCGTTTTTTTTTCAAGGCAACGCAGAGTGATCACAGGCGAAGAACGAGTTTAAATGATGGAAATGATATTTTTCTAAGGTTCAAAATTCGAAAAATTAAATGAACCCGTTCATTGGGTACCCATGAATTCGAGACATTCTAGCAAAAATTTGCTTCTGGGTACTGAATGTTCGTGATGATGAATGGATTTCTAAATCTTTCAAGCTTCGCCGACACTTTTTCAGTAAGGAATTTGATCAGTGCTTAAGTTATGAATTTTTCTAAGGGAGAATTTTAAATTTTCTAAGGCAAATTCAAATAAATGAGTTTTCAAAGTGAATTTTCCGCGAACGATGAATACGAAGGGAGTTGCCTAGATGATTGTGATTAAATTCTTCAAAGATGAATTTTCCAGAGTTGATGATGAGGTTAAGAATTTGAATTCGAGTGACGGAGCTCCAGCTGGTGAGTAAAATATGATGAAGTTAAATTAAATTTTTCGAAGAGGAATTCAAAACGCCAGTCAAAGTCAAGTTTCTAGAAGAATAATATTCCCGACGACTGGAGACAAGTGTCAGAAAAGCCAGAGAGGGAAAAATTCGAATTCTTGAAGTGGAGTAGTGGAGTTTAATGGCACTGGCTAAAAATAACGTCTTCTAGAATTTGAATTTTAGCTATAAAATGGAGAAGTTTTTCACTCATTTTCACAACTGAAAGTCGAACTTGCTCTGAGAGTGAAGCATTGCAGTGAGTTGCTGAGGCTTGAAAGAATTCGAAATTGTTGCTGAGAAGTTGAGTT
>VDFB02230453.1:0-25760 GCA_007258455.2 Sequoia sempervirens | reverse complement strand
AATTTGCATGCAAGTTTCATCGAATTCAAAACAGAGATAGGCGAATTCTACAAAAGCAAAGCAAATAAAATCTTCTTTCTTCTGTCTTATTTCTTCTATTTCTCATCTTAGGTACTTTCTACGCATGTCAAAGAGATTCAGCATATTTTCAGAGTTTGATCATCTGGGTTCGCATACTTCAGCATTTGCAGCAAAACCCATGTCTTAGATTTTTTCGAGAAAATTGCCCCGTCGTCTTCATTCTGAAGCTCTGTGCTTTTTTCCAAGAATCTCTTTGCATGTGGGCCTAAAACACATCTTTTCACGAATCGAGCTATCTGGGTTGTCTTAGAATTTGATTCTGCACAAAACCCACGTTTCAGAAAAAATCTGAAATTTTTTCCTGCCATAGGCTATTTTTAGCCTTGTCTAGAGATTTTCAGCTTTTCCAGAAAGTTGTCCAAATATATTCGACTTTACAGTCAAAAGTTTTCATTTTCAAAATGCAATTCAATCTCATTGATTACAGAACCAAATCGGTTCGTATACACGATTTTATCAAAACTTCAGACACGGATTTAAGTCATGTTTATCCAGTGGATAACCTGAGCAGTTTGGAGGGTGTGAGCAGCAGTTCATTGAGAAATCTTGAACGTTCCGGGTTGCTGGCAGCGGCATCTATTCCTATCACCACTTTTGATCTCGAGTTTGTTCTTGCTTGTATCAAGCATTATGACTCATCTTCACGACAAATCAGATCAGCTGATGGGAGGGTTATCTGTAGTCTTAAGCCGAAGGATGTAGAGAAGTGCTTTGCTATTCCTTCTCGTTCAGATAAATTCATTGTGGTTATTGAGGCCTGTGAGAAGATATGGGATGGAGATCAAGAACGTTCACAGAGAAAGGTGGCTCAGAGATGGTTGAAGGTTCAAAAGACTAACATGCCTAAAAAGGTTGGTCGTGGTGAATTCAAGGACGAGGTGGCTGTTTTGATAACTTTGCTCAATCGAGTTACAGGACAAGAAGATGCTAGCGCTTTCCGACCATGGATGTTTTACCTCATTTCCAAGATCCTTGATGGCACAGAACATTTTGATTGGGCTATGTTGATCAACGATTGCCTACATCAGTAGATTACTGATTTTCTCAGGTTTCATGAGTTTCATATGGTGTCTTACTTGGTCTACTTAGTTGCATTTCAAGGCAGCTATAGACACCTAAAAACTAACGGGACTCTTGGTGTTCAGCGTGTTCACGAGTATTATTCTCAGTTGGAATTTTCTAAAGCTGAACAAGATTTCCGAGCAATGAATGATCACTTTTCCATGAGGACAGTCAGAGATCTTGACAATGAAATGCACATTCGAATTTCTGCAGAAGCAAAATCAGCAATGGAGACTTGGACAGATTGGTTTATCCAATTCCCTACTTTCACGTACATTCGGGTTTATGGATATGTTGGAGAGCCTCTGATGTTACCAAGGTACCCTTCAGACAGGATCATCTTCATGGAGTTTCTCAGACAGGTTCAGCACATTCATTCCTTTCTTCGCAGTCGTCATAAGTCTGCAGCCACTTTTTCATTTGGATTGGGCATTTTCACATGCAGAACTGCGACAGATGCTAGGTATATGTCAACTGAGATGGAGAGATTCAAACTCAAGTTTCATACCGAGAGGCATTCCTATGATCCTTTGGGTCACTATGCAGCCAGGTTGGAGCGAGGGATTGCACATAAGCCAGCACTTGAAGATTTCTGGGCTAATTGTGAAGATGAATTCGAGGTTTGTCGTCGTCACTATTGTAGACTCACTATCACTAAGCTCTCTGATTACCTATTAGAGGATATTGATGGTCTATCAGATGATGATGGAGAAGTTCTTCTCAATTCATATGTCAGAGATCAAATTGCTCGACAACCACTTCGCTCACCAGATTGGTACGCTAAGGAGAATACTTCTATTGAGGATGTGTCTAGATCGGTTATCAAGATCAACAAGCAGTTCTTGGAGAGCAAACGAAAGTGAAAGTCAGTTCCTGTTACAGAGCCGCGAGTGAATTTTTCTTCATTGCCTTCTACTTCGAGGTCAAGGCTGTTGTGACGCCACCTAAAGGAGTTAGACTCAGTGGAAACACAAGAAAGAGGACTACTGGTAAGAGGAAGCAAAAGTAGGTAGAGAACGCACCTGAGATTCTAGTGGAGACAGTCATTCAGGCTGAGCCTCGTGTTTCACCTCCTAGTTCGCCGCATGTGCAACTTATTGATATAGATTTAAAGCCTGAGATACCAGTTCGAGTAGAATCAGAGACAACCGAGCCACCACAAGTTGATACATCAGGGACAGTCTCTCCTCGAATTGATAATATTGTTCAGTCTTGTTGGCTCGAGAGGACTTTGGGGAGGCAGAGGCGAGAACCTTCATACAACCTTGATTTATCTGAGTTCGGTGAGCCTTATTAGAAAAGGTCAAACAAGAAAATCAAGAAGCAGGTGCATATTGAGAAGACTCTAGAGTCGGAGATTGTTATAGAGGTTGCTACTCCTCCAGAGGGTAAGAGCTTAGATGAAGTTGAAGTTGGTGACTTTACTTTCACCAAGGCAAATCTTGGAGGGACCACTCGAGAGACAGACGTGACTCTTCTTAAGATTGTCACTAATAATCTTGAAGAATGCATCACGAAGGATGGAGAGGATAAGGCACTTCTTAAGGCTGAAAACAGTCAACTTCATCAATATATCTCTGATCTTGTTCATGGAAATTCGAGTAGAGCACCTGTTCTTCCTTAGAATACACCTGCAGAACAACGAAAGTTGGATCAGTTAGTCAGTCATAGCAAACTTCTGGACAACTGGATTGAAAGTTTAATTGTTATAGGTCGGCATCTTCTTATGGATTTGTATCAGTTGAGGAGTGACGCACATAAACTTCGTCAAGGCATTCAGCTGCTCGAGATTTCGGTTGCAGAGAGTTTAGCCAAGGATCAAGTTCTTGTATCTCAATTATCTGTTGCATATGATGCTTTGGAGCTTGATGAAGATAGAGAGAAGGTTTTTACTTGGAGGGAGCAGCACCTTTTCGAAATGGATATATGTGAAAAGATCTCTGCCAAGTTGTTTTCACTAAAAGATAATGTTGTTGGAGCACTTGCACTTGTCAGTGGTTTTGTTGTTCAAATTCCATGTCATTATCTTCTTGAGGATGGCACGTATATTGAATTGAACATAGTGCAAGCTGAGTTCGAAAAGCTGATTCGTGATAGCCTTGAGGGAGATCCTGTGGCAGCTAATTTGGAGAATATTTAAGTGATTTCAGCTAGTTTCAAGGAAGCGGCTGAAGATGTCAGAGAATGCATGCATACAATCAAGGAGAGTGACTGAGAATTGAAGAAACAGATTATTTCTTTGGACAGCATCAAAGTGCCAGAAGACAGAGTGATTGATGAGTTCATGGACGAGGTGTTGAACCGAGATGACCTGGAGTGATCTACCAGTTGGGACCTGTAGTTAGTTTCAAGTATAGAGTCATGCGCAGCAGTTAACTCGACTCTCAGTCTTGAGTTCACCTGCTGACATCATACATGCTTATCTCTTCCTTGGGATTATCTTCACAGGAGTTAGGATTAGGGTTTTTCAATTAACTAAGGGTAGTGTTCTAGTTAACTTTGCTTTCAATAAGGACGTGCATGCTTGCACATTGTCCATTTAGGTTAGATGTTTTGGTTAACTGATGGTAATTTTCCAGTTAACTGTGTAGTTTGCTTTGTTAGGGTTTAGCAATAAAATCTTGCATGCATTGCAAGACTGTAGTTGACTCAAGGTGATTTTAGGGTTCCCTACACCTTTTGATGTCTATAACTAAGAGCTTTTGCTCATTTGTACATAACTTTTGCACGAGAGAGAAATATATGTTGTGCCTACCTTGCCTGTAATATTGCTCGTTATGTATCTGTTCATGAGCATTTACTATTGTGATGAATTGTTATGCCACTTGGGTTTCATGCAATTGTTGATCGTAGATTGTATGCGTGTCTCGCCTATGCAATTTATTATCCTAGTTGGCTATCCTTTATGTTTTGTGTTCAATAAACTCGCTCTCGTGATTGAGAGTCGAGGATGTGCCAATTTGCCTCTTCAAGCTGAGAATCTGTACTTGGTTATCGTATGATGTGTGTGAATAATAAACTTATTCAGATTGAGCTGATAGTTGTGCCACCTTGCCTTCAAGTTGAGAATCTGTACTTAGTTTATCGTATATTGTTGTTTCCAATAAGCCTATTCAGACAAGCAGATAGTTGTGCCACCTTGCCTTCATGTTGTGAGTCTGTACCCGGCTTATCATCAGATAATCATTCCCGCTCCATTTCCTCATGCTCTGAATTCTTGAGGGGATTGGATAGATAAGTTACTTAGTTTTGAGTGTTGTAGTTAAGTCTTGCGAAACCAAAAAATACTTAGCTGCAACGTATAGAATTTTCCTTAAACCTTGTGCCTCTTACAGCTGAGACAAAAGAAGAAGAAATATTCCGAGCCAATTTTTTTGTTTTTCACAAATTTCAAATTACAACATTACAATCAAAGTACCCGTTAAGGTTAGAAGATAAACCCAAACGTACTGAAGCAACTCTAACCAGTATGGCGCCGATGATGGCGAGCATTGGTCAGAGGATCTAAATTCAAACTGCTTATGCTGAAAGCAACTCTAACCAAGAATGGCGCCGATGAGGGCGAGCATATGGTCAGAGGGTCTTCTACTCTAAATGCTGAAAGGGAACTCAACGTCAAGTATGTGCTACCCAATCCAATGCGGAGTGAGGGGCGACCATATGACGGAGTGATTACAAAACAATGCTTGAATGAAACTAAACAATGATGCTGTAAATACTCGACGTCAAGAATGTGCTTTCCAGACCGAGACGGAATGGGAGCTACCATATGACGGAGATGCTAGATATTACAAAAACAACTTCCGAATATCAGATAAGCAATTACAAATCAGAATTGAGCAAGATTAAAGAACCGCTGCCAGTACTACTGTCAGCTTACAAAATGATGTTCATTCGCCTGCTGGTAGCATAGGAATTTGAGAGCTTAACATTACATCAAAAGATCTCTTCTTAGAATGATTAGAAGAGCCAAAACAATAAACCTTCCAATGTTCAAAATACAAATTCTGTTTTTCCACAAATCTGCACTTTTAAATTAAAAACCAGCAACCTAGGAATTCACTCATATGCTCATATCTCTCTCATTTCTCACCCAAATGATCTCAAATCTGATGCAATAGACCCTAAAAATGATGGCACCTAACTTAGTAATAAGAAATGGCATCTAAAAATGGCTATTAATTACTGACACGAATCCCAATGCACTCTAGAAAGTTCGGCCTTCAAGGAATGACGGATTTGCATTATAAAATCATAAGCTTCGTACTAAAATCTGCAAATATTCATGAAGGGTCTCTTCCAACAGAGAAAACCAATGAGACAATACCCAGAACAAGATTTTTGATATTTTTTGATTTATGAATAAAAACACGAATCTGCTGTAACAAATAATGCAAAATGCTGAAAACCACTAATATGCAAATCAGATCTAACCATGCGATAAGCTGATTACAATGCATAAACTAAATGTAACTCACAAACTAGACTAAATCACCACTAGTCGCTGTCTTTCAAGCGAGAAGCAATGCCCAAGCTAGGAGGCCTTCATTCCTCGAAGCAATCCCAAAGCCAATCCGGCAGCATAACATTCCTGTAGATAAAAGATGAAGAATGATGCACTAAGACTCCTCTTTATAATCCTTCCGTTGACTTCACAAAACCCTAAAATCTGTTTTTAGGTCAAAACCCATCCTCCTCAATGATGGGCGTACTTTTGCCTTCAAGCTTTTGATTTGATATTTTTAATAAATATCATACTTTAATTAATGCGCTCAACAAGCTTGCTCAGACTTTAGAATAATTAAAATATTCATTAATGAGGCGCCACCCTCAAATGACCACCTTTTTAAAACAACCTTAAGTCATTAACTCTAAGCCAAGGGTCAACGTTAAAATATAATAATTAAAACGTGACTTTTTAATTTAAATGACTTAACTTATTTCTCCGAAAGTGCCCTGAAGCCGATACTGATGAAGTCAACTGATCAATCTGAAGCCGAAAGTCAACCAACCTGAGCTCATCTGGAAAGCTGCCAAAAATAGAATTTACTAAAAATAGTAAATTCCAAAAAGTGCTCCGAATGCCGAAATGATCATACCACTGCGAAGCCCTCTGAAAACCCAGAAGGAATCCGCCATTGAATCCACCATCTCTGAGCAATGACCTCCTCAAAATTAGGAAACCCTAATTTTAACTTCCGACTAGCCTTCGGGTTCCCAAGAAAGGCTAACGGTCACTAGAAATGTCAGGCTTGAGAAGGGGACATTACAATCCGCCCTCCCCAAAATTGCTTGTCCTCAAGCAATACCACCACAACTCCAGTAGTTCGAAGACTAATCCATACGCAACAAGTAGGATCCCTGGTTCCCAAATGCGTCTCAGGAAAAACCCACCATGCTTCCGCTGCGCCACTCTGATCACATTAATGGAAATATCATGCCAATGCTGCACTGACTCCCCTTGTAACTCCAAAGTGTTACCACCTATGATACTCAAACTGGAAGATCTTAAAGAAGGGAAACCAAAATCATGCAACATCTCATGTCCACGATGCCCCGAATTAACAGTATCAACCATACTACTGTCAATCAGAATTCTAAGCAATAGGACAGATAGTCTACTCAAATCAAACTTGAACTCTTCAGCATACCTCCACATGATAACAAACGGAAACATGACTGCAAATGTGACATCTTCAATTCTTTTTGCAAAGAGGAAGGCAATCCTTTGCAAAAGCTCAACAAATTCAAACTCAGAACTCCACATGAATTCCTTATGCCTCAACTGAATTACCATGGCACAACTATGAAGTCTGAAGAGTTTTTTCACAATTCCAACCCCAAGAGTCTCAAAATATAGATTCAAAGTATGGGGTAGCTCATTGTCATGAACCAATAATGAAAATAAACCATCAGAATTTGCATTACAAACCTCCAAAGTGGCTGAAAAACACGCTAAAGCCATCTCCATCAGAAAACTACCACTTCTTTGATCAGGAGTGAGGTACCAACTCTCCTGAATGAAAGTAACTCCATAAGTAAGGTGGCTGGTCTGCCTCCAACCAGCAAACTCGTGTCTCAAAATCTGCCCTTGTCTGAGCTGAAAGTCACTTCCAAGAACTACCGATCGTTGATCTTTCCAACCCAAATTCAAAATTTCTCTCCAATCCATTTGTTGATGAACAAACGGAACCATCAAGTAGCTGGAAATGAAGGGAACAACATCAACAAGTCTGGAAGTTTGTTCCTTATCCCTCCAAGAGTCTTTTCCATAAGTAATAAACTCTGACAACCCAAGTTGAGAATCCCAAGCATGGATATCCAACTGAAAGTGATTTTCAACACACTGCAAAAAAATCTCTACACATTCCAAAGTGCTATTGAGAACCAAGTGCCTTCTCAAGAAACTGATGCCCCTTCTAGTAAATCCTTGAAGCTTAACCATGAAAGCTTCCACCTTAAGGGAGTATGAAACATAAAGTGGCTTCAAATTCAGCTCCCAAAACTGATCAATGTGATCCCAAACATCATTCCACCCAAGGGATGGATTTTCAAGAGTGCAACTACCAAAGTCTAGTTCACTTTTTTCCCATTCCTCCTGAGTAGTAGGTCTGAAATCTTCACTCGTTGCTGCTGTGATGAAGTTACCAACAGCTACCAAGACTTGTCTCTTCAACACCTTGATGTCATAGATGTTGAAATTACCTTGCTTCGTCACCTCCCATGTAGAACCTTCATCCTCAAAGCCACTTATGCATCCATTACTACTCAACATACGTGGCACATCCTCATGGAGTGATATCGAAGCATCCAAGCACTGGAAACCAGAATCAGTTTCATTCTCCATTTCATCCTCTACTTCATAGAGAGGATTATCATAACTTTTCTCATCACCTTCTTGAAAAAGAGGATTGTCATAAACTTGAAAGTCATTCCTTTCATCTTGCTGCTCCAAATCTGCACATGCAACCTTTGATTTTCTTGTGAAACCTTCAAGATCAAACTCCTCTCGAAGACTATCAATCTCATCAATTACTTGCTTGATTTCTCCAGCTCTTCGTGCATCCTCTTGCTCCTTGAAAAGTTTGAAATCTGCAAACTGGTCTTCAACCTTTCTTAGAGCCAACTGAGTTTCTTTCAACTTGTCCTCTGTTGATTTCAGCTCCAAGGTGAGCTCACCAACCATACTCTCCCTTTTTTCGAAAACAATGAAGGCCTTCTGTGCAGATTCAATGGCGTGATCTTGATCTTCAATCAAGTGTATGTATGCTGATTTCAATGTCTCCAAAGTGCCTCTGATAAGTTGCAAGTTAGGAAGAGCAACTTCATCCTTAACTCCACTTTGTCTCTCTTCAGACTGAGCCTTCCAATAGAGATCATCAACCAAATTGTGTGTGCGATCAAATAGGGATAGCGTTTGTACTTCTTTTCCAAAAGATACCTTGCATTGATCTTCCCACTCATGAACATGCAAAGGCGGTGAACTGCTGATAGGCTGCAACTGAAAATCAGAACTTCGTTCCTTGCCTTTGCTGCCCTCCTTGCTACTCCAACATTCTTGTACTTCACCACCAACTAGCAGAGAATGCTTATCATCATAAAAAGCATCATACTCCACAAATTCTTCAATTCGTTGATTGCAATCAGCTTCATATCTTGATAAATCAGATTTGTGTTTGGTAATTCCTCCAAACCTTTCATCTTCAAGAGCCATATGGCCCTCAAACTCTGTTTCCTCTTCCATGTTACTCTGATCAAACTTGAAAGCAGCCCCAAACTTAAGCATACTAACACCATTGTCTGTTGATAGAGGACCCTTATCGAGTTCCATTTCTTCATCCGGATCAAAGGGAAATTCATCCCATACCGGTTTGTCATCACTAAGTGCCTTCACACCTGGATCCCAAATGGTGAGAGGCTGATTGTTTCGATCACAAGAAGATTGTTCTTTGTGCAACACTTGGAGTGTTGATTCTTGGAATAGGTCAACTCCCAAATCACTAAAGCTGATGTCTTCATAAGTACCTTCCTCCAATGGTTGGGTCTGAGGTTCAAACTCAAAACCACCCTTAGCACTGTCACTGAAAGGAAGTAAGGAATCTTTAGAGCTAGTTGTTAGAAATTTTTTATCATCCTTATCTTCAATGAACCTGTCATCTATAGGTATGTTTCTGATCTCATCATGAACAGTCCTATGCATGCCATAGAGGTCTTCTTGATCACTTGTAATAAATTCATCTTGTGAAAACTCTTGAGGAGTTTGAACAGCAACAAGAGGAAAACTATCTATCACTAAATCTTCAACAAGAGGAGGTACAAACACCTCGAAATCATTACCAACATCCTTTGTGAAGCCCTTAGTCTCAAAACCTTCATGAGATGAATCCAAATTAGAATTCAAGTCTGCTGCTATATTCTTTTCACCGAACTGATCTACATCACTTGCTATCACATGCAAGTCAAGGGGAGTATTATGGGGCTCTCCCGCACACTCCTCATCTGTCAAGGTTTTTTCATCCAATGCCCTATCATTTTTAGGCAAAATGAGCACCTCGCTTGTGCCATCTTCAACACTAGTTGACTGATTTTTTTCTTCATTCTGCTTACTTGTGGGCTGCAACCTACAAACAGGCATTTCTTCTACCTTCCTTGCACCTACAACCATGGCATGTTCTGCTTCCTCCTTAATCATTTTCTTGATGTAGTTGACCATAGCCCGCTTTCCAGGGTGATAATCCCCCTCATAAGTCAAAAAGGTGTCAAATGAAACATCGTTCTTAATCTCATCTGTCAAGCTCTGATAATCTCTGTAGAGTATGTCAGCCTCGTGTTCACATTTCCTCTTGAACTGGCATTCTTTAGAAACCCCAATCAAATCCGACTTCTCAGACTTAGCATAAATCTTTCTGATTCCACACCTTAACTCTGGATCCTTCAATAGCGTATACACATCATGCATTAACTCAAGTAGAGACTTCTCTGTAGTCATCTTTCTCTGTCAAGTGAACTCTGATGGGCACAGGATGGCAGGATCTTGGCTCTGATACCACTGAAATAATCCGAGCCAATTTTTTTCGTTTTTCACAAATTTCAAATTACAACATTACAATCAAAGTACCCGTTAAGGTTAGAAGATAAACCCAAACGTACTGAAGCAACTCTAACCAGTATGGCGCCGATGATGGCGAGCATTGGTCAGAGGATCTAAATTCAAACTGCTTATGCTGAAAGCAACTCTAACCAAGAATGGCGCCGATGATGGCGAGCATATGGTCAGAGGGTCTTCTACTCTAAATGCTGAAAGGGAACTCAACGTCAAGTATGTGCTACCCAATCCAATGCGGAGTGAGGGGCGACCATATGACGGAGTGATTACAAAAACAATGCTTGAATGAAACTAAACAATGATGCTGTAAATACTCGACGTCAAGAATGTGCTTTCCAGACCGAGACGGAATGGGAGCTACCATATGACGGAGATGCTAGATATTACAAAAACAACTTCCGAATATCAGATAAGCAATTACAAATCAGAATTGAGCAAGATTAAAGAACCGCTGCCAGTACTACTGTCAGCTTACAAAATGATGTTCATTCGCCTGCTGGTAGCATAGGAATTTGAGAGCTTAACATTACATCAAAAGATCTCTTCTTAGAATGATTAGAAGAGCCAAAACAATAAACCTTCCAATGTTCAAAATACAAATTCTGTTTTTCCACAAATCTGCACTTTTAAATTAAAAACCAGCAACCTAGGAATTCACTCATATGCTCATATCTCTCTCATTTCTCACCCAAATGATCTCAAATCTGATGCAATAGACCCTAAAAATGATGGCACCTAACTTAGTAATAAGAAATGGCATCTAAAAATGGCTATTAATTACTGACACGAATCCCAATGCACTCTAGAAAGTTCGGCCTTCAAGGAATGACGGATTTGCATTATAAAATCATAAGCTTCGTACTAAAATCTGCAAATATTCATGAAGGGTCTCTTCCAACAGAGAAAACCAATGAGACAATACCCAGAACAAGATTTTTGATATTTTTTGATTTATGAATAAAAACATGAATCTGCTGTAACAAATAATGCAAAATGCTGAAAACCACTAATATGCAAATCAGATCTAACCATGCGATAAGCTGATTACAATGCATAAACTAAATGTAACTCACAAACTAGACTAAATCACCACTAGTCGCTGTCTTTCAAGCGAGAAGCAATGCCCAAGCTAGGAGGCCTTCATTCCTCGAAGCAATCCCAAAGCCAATCCGGCAGCATAACATTCCTGTAGATAAAAGATGAAGAATGATGCACTAAGACTCCTCTTTATAATCCTTCCGTTGACTTCACAAAACCCTAAAATCTGTTTTTAGGTCAAAACCCATCCTCCTCAATGATGGGCGTACTTTTGCCTTCAAGCTTTTGATTTGATATTTTTAATAAATATCATACTTTAATTAATGCGCTCAACAAGCTTGCTCAGACTTTAGAATAATTAAAATATTCATTAATGAGGCGCCACCCTCAAATGACCACCTTTTTAAAACAACCTTAAGTCATTAACTCTAAGCCAAGGGTCAACGTTAAAATATAATAATTAAAACGTGACTTTTTAATTTAAATGACTTAACTTATTTCTCCGAAAGTGCCCTGAAGCCGATACTGATGAAGTCAACTGATCAATCTGAAGCCGAAAGTCAACCAACCTGAGCTCATCTGGAAAGCTGCCAAAAATAGAATTTACTAAAAATAGTAAATTCCAAAAAGTGCTCCGAATGCCGAAATGATCATACCACTGCGAAGCCCTCTGAAAACCCAGAAGGAATCCGCCATTGAATCCACCATCTCTGAGCAATGACCTCCTCAAAATTAGGAAACCCTAATTTTAACTTCCGACTAGCCTTCGGGTTCCCAAGAAAGGCTAACGGTCACTAGAAATGTCAGGCTTGAGAAGGGGACATTACAAGGATATAGTTTAGTTTATTTCCCTTTTCAAGTACTTTTGTCAAGCACAACGAGGGAGCTTCCCCTCCTAATTTGAAGAGCACTTATTGCATAGTGTGCATAGCTGTCCGTACCAACTTATACTCCAGAGGTGTTAGTTGTTACGCCAACAATCATCATTACATTATCTTGCAAAAGTCTAACATCCATCTAAATAGGATGGTTATAACTTGTTCAATAGTTAGGTTCACTTGAAAAATCCCGCACTCCATACATTGTTGACATCATCATTACGTCATCTTACTAAAGTTTGGCATCCATCTGAATAGGATTGCTATAACTTGTTTCATAGTCAAGTTCATTGGAAAAACCCCCCACTTTGTACATTGTTGGCATCATCATTGTCGTTTTTGTGAAAGTTAATTTTCTTACTAAACAAAACCTTTAACCAATACACACATCCAACTCAATTGCATTTGTCCACAAACCATACAATGTTGACATCATCATTTCCTCATGTCATGATTACATCATGTTGACGTCATCATTTGCCTAGTGACCCTTCATCCATTGCCGATGTCATCATTTGCTTGTCATACTGACATTCACCATCAAAACTATTCATTCAAACCAGTTATCAAAAGTTTAAAAAGTTCAATTCACTTGATCTTTCCCACAAATCCAGTTGGACCTGAAGTTCCCACAAGGCAACTGGATGCAAACAATCAACTCAAAACAGATTGCGAGAAAATAACTTGGAACCAATTGTATAGATATCTAGTTCCACATCAAAGTTTTGCAAGTTCGATTACAAACTAAAAACTCGCATTCTCAAAACTTAACATTTGTCTATCCATTCTTCACCAAATTGATATTGCAAATACCCATTAAGCCCTTCTACAAGGTGATGTCCTTAACTTGAACAATTTGAATCTAACAATTCTCCTGAAAACAACTACCAAAAACTAAACTAAAATTGAAAAGAAAAACTAAAATATTTTCTGTTGATACAAGATTGCATGTGAGTTTGAATGCTACTGCATCAAACACGCCAGGTAAAAGAAATATTCCATAAGTGAAAACTCATGAACATTTTGGAAGATTTGGAATAGGAATTCCACACTTAACCAATTCTAAGGCATTCACTCAAGTAGCTTCATAAGCTACTTTGTTCTTCCAATGGAACAAATATTCCTTGTATTATTTTCCTCCTTTTCTTTTGATCACTTAAGAATCTACCACTTTGTCCACTTTTGTCCACTTTATCTAACTTATTTTAAGGCAATTGGTGTATCCATTCTTGTCATCTTGTAAATCTAAATATGTATTCCCTTATGTACCTGTTTCTCTTGCATAGTACCTATACAAATCAACAATATTGAAAATTGGGGAAATATCTATTCCTTTTGGAAGTTCAATTTCATATGCATTGGATGTAAAATTCCTCAACACCTTGTATGGTCCTATCTTCTTCCACTTCAATTTATTATATGTTCCTTGAGGGAACCTTTCCTTTTTCCAATGTGCCATAATTAAATCATCCACTTGAAATTCTTGCTCTCTTCTATTCATATCAGCATATTCTTTATATTTCATGGCACTCTTCTCTAAGTTCTTATGTACCTCCTTATGCAATTCCTATAGGTAATCAGCAAAATCTTCTACTATAGCTGTAATGTCCCTTGTCCTACTTTTCCCTAGAATTCGCTTGTTGATTAGGTTTAGGGTTTCTTCTTTTCAAAGGAATGTTTTCTCTAATGAAGTAATCTTGGATTGAAATCGCATTCACCATATTAACAACATTTCCACATATACATATGTTTGTTAGCATTAATATCTAGATATCCAAAATATAAACATAATCACAAAAGTAGTAATGAAGACATTGGAGGAGTGGCATGGGTAGATCCGCCTGAAGTCCTTTGCCAAGCCCAAGAGGTTGTGCACCACAACTCTCTCTTCTCAACGACTTGTACTTGCTTTCTCCACCCATGTCATCACCTCGGAAGACACTTAACCTACTGGGGGAAGCCAGCGTAGCGTATAAGTGGTCTAGGCCTACCACCCCTCCATGGCCTGGGCGGATCTTAAGTGGGACCCCCACCCCTCCATGGCCCACCGATGCCTTAGGACTGGATGGATCTTAAGTGGAGCTTCCACTCATCCATGGCCCATCGTTGCCTTGGGTTCCGAGGGCGGATCTTGAGTGGAGTTTCTAGGCACCACTTTTTTCAGGCCCTTCCCCCCTAGTAGGTTTGCAAACACTCAGAAGACAATCTTTAAGCAATCAAATACATTTGCATTCATCATTGATTCTTTTAAGTCAATGTAAAAATCATTGCCTAGAACAATTATAATTATGACCATACTATAGAAATCATTGCACTAATGATCAAATAAGCACTTCTAGTTTGTATATTCAATTCTGAAATTAATGGAGAAACATTCATATATTTGCATATTGTTAGTCCTATCAGCATCTCCTACTACTGATATATAGATAGCACATATAGACAGGCATTTGCTAAAAAGACAATGAATCAATAGATAGAATTGCAGCAACCTTAACTTATCAGATTCTTTGCCCTGTATGGTCTATCGAGTTCAGTCTCATCGGCCTGAGTATTTCAATGATCAGTCACAGCATAGAAACGATCAGATCGGGCAATGAAGATGGTCGGGTGCATTTACTACATAGCTTGCAGGGTGTAATCAATAATGCATAACATGATAACCTAGTTTTGAAACTTGGAGATGCTAGATGTTAATTGCCAAGTGAATGACTTCACCTGATTGGTGTGCCTAGTATCAAGTTCCTCATTTGTGTCTCCTCTCAATTAATTAGCTGATATTTGATACAGGCTGATATTGTATAAAATATATATTATGCCGGAATGCCCTTATTATCCTTCTTCTTAATTGTGGTGGAACATAAACAGATTAATAGAGTATCTATATATGCATATAAATTCCTGAACATATCCTCAGTGGGATTAAACAGTAATATCTATGATCCTACTTAATAGATTCTAAGCATATTATGATTGGAAATAAATAATAAATACATCTGCTAATTCCTACTCACTAAGCCTAAATAGTAAATATATTATAAATAGTAATCAATACATCTGCTATGTCCTATCCACTAAACTCTAAATATATTACAATTAACAACAAATAACAATTACTATGCCTATCGATTATCTTCATCCTGCTCTATGCTTTCAGCAGACCATAATTCACAACATCTGACATTACCCGTGAGTGTGCAACTTTTCTTTATTCTTTTATTCCTTATATTCTGATTCCTTTTTCCCCTGATCCCTCCTTTTGAAGTGTCATCGGCCTTCTCCTATAGCTGATCAAGGCTTTGATCTTAGGACGTAACTTTCAGCACTGCCTTTGTGGGATCGGCTCATTAATGTTTGGGCTGCTTGTTAATTATATTATTGTTTGTGAAGTCTAAATCGACCAGTTTGGGAATTGGTCTTAAAAGTGTTTATGCCTTTTATTGTGTATAGTTTATTTTGTATTTATTTTATTTGTTTCTTCTATGGTTTTTTTAGAATATAGATTATTATATTAATGATATTTATAATTTTTACGTATTTATAATATTGGTTATTTGATAATATTGTAACTATAGTACTTGTTTATGATAATCAAGCTTTAGATAACAATGGTTAAATTATTATTAATATTATATTTATAATTATAATTTTATCTATGATAACCATAGTTATTTTTAAATCACAATTACTCGTATTTATACTTTGGCACTTATTTGATTGGTGCTACAATTTTGGGGGCAATGACAATAGCACTTCTTCCCAAATCAGCCGTATCTCTCAATGCATCTACTCCTCTCAAGCTATAACCATAGACAATTTGAAATAGGCTCTTGCCAACACTCTCATTGATATTTGGGGTTAAGATTACATTTGGGTTTAGTTGTAATTATTTTGGTTGTCCATTTTGTTTGATTTCAATGCATGTTAAGGCATACCCTTAGGACCACCTTCGTAAGTCTAAGTTAAGCTCAAAGTGTAAGAGAGATAACCTTCCATGCCTGTTGAGGCATACCCTTAGGACCACCTTCCTAAGTCTAAGTTAAGCTCAAAGTGTAAGAGAGATAACCCACTCTTGTAGAGTTTCCATTAACACTCCACAATCTGTTGATGAGTTGATTTCACTTGCACGATGACAACCCTGGCCTTACGAGTGAGATTTTTCTCTAGGAAGTGGAGCAGCATTTTTTAGCACTAACACCCCTCTCACATGAGACCACTTCCACCAAAACTGAGATATGACATATATCATTTGATGTCCACCAAATCTCTTTACATGGCAAAGTATCAAACATGTATTATGCAAGGAAACCCGGGGACGTATCCCCCCCTCCCCCCCAAAAATGCCCCGTCCCTGTCCTCGGGACGTCCCGGGTACTGGGGGACCGTCCCCTTTTTAGCAAAATTTTCAAGGAACGTCCCCGAAACGGGGGGACACTGTTCACCGGATGGGGGACGGCTGACTAGTCCCGAGGACAGCCAGGGGACTTGGGGACGTGTTGATGTGATTTTTGTGACCGCACCAATCAGCAGGACAAAGTTGTCTGAAGGCTACTCCATTCTCTCTTAATCAAAGTATTCCGTGCGCTAAGATTGCCAGAAAGTTCGCACGTTCAACTCCAAGGTTCCGAAATACTTAGAATACCCTCAGTTGGTTGGTTGTGAATTGTTGTTTTCACGAGGGGACATACACAATTGTTCAGAATACTTGCAGTTAACAGTAGATGGATGATTGGAAGGGATTTGTATAATGCGAGTGATTTAGCAATAAGTACGTTTTCCTAAAACTAACCAAAGATGAACAGAAAGTAAATGTGTAAGGGTAAGAAGATTCTATATTCTACTCTAAGGCAGGACGTCGGGTCAATCTCAATAGCTTCAACCGAACTCTGCTCCACCTCACACTGGACAGCTTACACAAAGTTGGTGCAATCTTCAAGGAGATAGCAAGAAATTTTCAAGCTACAATTCAACACCAAGACACCGTCAAGACGGCGCATACCAAGATATGAATTGCAACTAAAGTTAAGCTTATGAAATGTTCCAGTTAACCACGCAAGGCAAACTTGCCGTCAGCAAACTGCTAGTGGTATGGAAGGAAACGAAGTTGCTTTGATTAACACCACAAACCCACAACTAAAATCTACTTGCATGAAATGAAAATGTTATTCTCAAACTATTTTACGCTACTTGGACTCAAAGGGATGAAGAAATCTTGCTAGCTATCCATAAAAAAGACAAATTCCACCATCAATGAAAAGATCTTCTATTATGAAAGTGTTACACAACAATCTCTTACAAAAAATTTCAAAGGAAAACTTTCCTTCTCCTCCAAACTAAGCTATGCTAAGCTACACAATTATACTATCACTCTCTCTGCTCTAGTCTCTAGTCTGATGTCCAATCTAATTCTAATGTCTTACAAATAAGGGGGACTCCCCCTTTTATAGATAGCCCAATCCAATGGACGGCTCGGATTGCAATCAGATGGATGGCTCAAATTGAGCCACCTCAGCCCTAACCCTAAAAAGTGCCAGAATAGGGAGTGGTACAATAAATGAATCCAAGATTCCCACTCACTCCCAAAATAGTAAAGGAAATTAATGCCCATAATCAGTCTTCTAGAAGATCATCCAGAAGTGCATTCCCATTCTCCTTCTCTCTGGTTGCAAACTCCATGAACCTAGCAAGTACAGCCTCAACCTCCCGAACTGAAATAGGTGGAATGCAATCAAGCTAGAATTCTAACACTGTGACTGACTGCTCGTGCCGTGCACAAGATTTTCTCCAAGCGACTAAGGAATCCTGCGTGCTCTGAATCAAGCTGGAGAAAGTAGAAGTGTTCTCAAAGTCATCTTGTACAAAGATCTTCACTTCTGAAAAGAAAGGCACTAGCCTACCCCTCAAATTATCGGTAGTCACCTCGTCGGGATTCAGCCATCTAGCAAAGATTGCCTCCAAGGTGTTCTGGATTCCATCAATGATGTTTGTCATAGCCTTTCGAACTCTCGTTGAATCCGCCTGTGCTACGTCGAAGAAACCACGCCCTGTGATTATTGAAGAGTACCATCTAGAAAAGTCATATCTATCATTCTCTTGAATGACTCCTCCGTCAATCAACATCTGCAAAGGAACATGCCTCAAGCCCTCCAGACGCTGAATGATTATTGAAGAGTACCATCTAGAAAAGTCATATCTATCATTCTCCTGAATGACTCCTCCGTCAATCAACATCTGCAAAGGAACATGCCTCAAGGCCTCCAGACGCTGAATAACTTTGCTTTGATAAACAAAAGCATCACCCCAGGCCTGATCAACTGCCTCCATACATGCCGAAATACTGGAAGCTTGCTGGAAAGCATGAGCAAGGTCTTCCATGAACTTTTCTGTCTCGGCACGAACTCCTATAACCCATTTATCTGCTTCCTGTGCCATCTTTCTCAACTCCAACAAGCCGCTAACTGACTCTCTGGATAACTCGGCTGGAAGCTCTATTGCTGGAATCTCCTGTCCACAAGGACGAGACAAGTGTTGCACGTATCCTATCAATGTCTTATGTTCTTTCTTCAATTTCTTATATTTTCCTTCCTTTTTAAATAATCTGTCCTTGAGTGCCTGGTAGGAATTATCACATTCCTCAACAATTTGTGCACCTATGGGGCGTCCTAACTCCACTGTTGTGATCAAATAATTCTTGGGCACTGCTTCGTCTCGATCACAATCAACCTGTGGCACCGCCATATGAAGGGTGCGAGAGCCATCCTCATCAGTCGATATCTTTGAAAAATTTTGTGCTCTCTTCTTTTGTGGAGGTGCGTTGATCCTGTTCAAAAACTCTTCCATCTCTACCACTGGATCAATCTCTTCACTGGGGCTCCTTCTCATTTGATCTCTAAGCCAATCAGGTACAACATGCTGTATAACAAATAGTTGTTGTTCTTGTGCTTCTACTTCACGGACTTGTTCAACTTCAATATCATTCTGGCAACGCTCATCGGCCTCAAGTGGCTGAGTATCTCCTGAAACTATATCATCATCTTCCAAAGCTGCCTCTAACTCCCTCAAACTGAGTGTCAGTAGCAATTCCCTCATCGGTTTGTTGATCATCTCTACTAGGTGCGTTGACACTCTGGCCTACTGACTCTCTCCGTGGTGGCTAATTATCTTCTTGTACCACTTGCACCTGATTCAATGCATTTCTTTGATCAGCAAAAAGTGAAACCTCCTGTATACTTGGAGAACATGTCTCCAATGGCGTGGGTGATTCAACTACAACTCTTGGAGGCTCTGGCTGAACAGGCTCCTTTCTTCGAGATTCTGGACCTCGTGTAATTTGTTTCTTCCTGCTGGTGGTGGGTGTCCTGTGATCTCCCATCAAATTGTAAGTCAATGCAATCGACCTACTCTTCAATCTACTCACACGCCTGTCAACCCATGCTCTGGTAAATGTCAAGACTGGAATAGAAAGTGTGTCCAAATCAGCAATCTCTGGTTCTGACCAATCTAGAAGTGGAAGTGGAGTATCTCTCACTGCCTCATAATCTGGATGGACAACGTTCATGTCCTCATCCACCTGGTCTGGTACCGGAATGACTTCACACTCCCTAATCATGCCTATTGGCAACCTAGAGAACACTCTCTTCCTGACTTCAGCCTCGTCTGATGCACCAGCCCAATAATCCTCAATGTTTGCCTTATGTTTAAATTCTTCTAACAGTACCCATTTGATATTGTTATGTGGATCCTAGTGCTGTCTGCTGGTGTGATAAGAAAAGTGATAAAACTGAAGCTCACTCTCAGCTTCTCTAGCTGCTTGAAGTGAAGGACACACTTCGTCTGAATTGCCCATGACAATTGGGAAGTCAACACCTCCCTTCTTTTTCTTCTGAATCTTATCGTAGGCAATCAATTGCCTAGATATCTCTAACATTAAAATTCTATTGGTTGGGTACTTAGGCAGCCTATATGGGTATGAAGAAAATCCTTGCAACCTTATATAAGAAAACTTCGGAAACTGTATAAACCAGCACCCATATCTTTCAATCAGTTCTTGAGCTTCCCTCGAGATCCTATGATGCATACGCTCCTGAAGTGTTCTTGTGATGTGCATGGTAAAAGCATCGTTGACACGCTTGTAATGAGTAGTGTTTTTCAAGTGCAACTGCGGACAAGCCTCATGGATTTTGAATTGATGAAAGCCACAACCAACAGGCTCCTTGTATGAAATCCCTCTATACTTTGTCATACGAGCCAACATGTAAATGATGTAAGAGCCCATATAAAATGTCTTTGTTCTTCTCAAACTCAGGAGCTGCTCATGCAAATTGTCACTGATCATTTCAGCCCAGTTGACATAATCGTTTCCTTCCAGCACGAGGTTGATGTAATAGAACATCCATGGCTCGAAAATAAAAGCTTGTGGGCAGCCTCCAACTCTGCTCAGCATCATAATGAGATCACAGTACTCCTGCTTCAAGTCATCTGATATAATTTGCCTTGGCAACTTCGTACGAGAGGGCTTGGGGTTGCTCATCCAGCGAGTATTAATCATCTCCGTACATCTCTCGAATGTAGAAGCATACATTCGCTCAGCACGTTCTCTCGATTTGTAAATCATATTCCTGTGTGCTGGGATTCCAAAAGCTTCACCAATGGCAGCAGGAGTGAGGTTGGCGAGCACTTGACCATCCGGTGACATAATTGATCTGTGATCCTTCTCATAGCAATTGGCGCACTCCATCATCAGCTCCGAGCACTGTATTGCTGGTGGGAAACTAGCAGCTGCATATAATCCACTTCGAATGATGTTGTGTGAAGTGGCTGAAGGTTGATGACTACCAATTCCCAACATTCCATTCTTGAAGGTCTCCAAGTTGAAAGAGCCTAAATTCGTGTCAGCAAGCTTGGCCAACTTTGAAGTAAACTTTGACTCTGGCATGAAAGGCTTGCTCAGCTTCTTGATGACAGCTTGCTTGGATGCACCATTGTTGTCCCTGCCAGTTGCTCTTACTTCAGCCATCTGCACAACAATAAACATCCATCAGCAAATTAACTTAGAAAAAATAAATAAGATACCATATAGGGCTGCCAGTCGACTTTTAAACTTTGATAAGTTGCAACACCATATCTCATTTGCAAACCTCAGCTTCTTCTTCAACAGATTTCAAACTATCAACACTTAGAAAGTTTATGCAAGGAAACTCAGCAACTCCAACTTTATAGAAAAAATCGCCCAACTTTGCTTCAGCAATTCCAGACTTCAACTTCAATCAGCAACTAAACTTCACACTCTCAGCAACTTCAAGCCTCTACTTCAAGTCGTACATTCTTAGCTTCAGCAACTTCACTCTTTGAAATGCGTACCTCAGCAACTTCAGATTTTAATCTTCAGCTTCAGCAAAATTTCGAATCTCTTCAACATTTCAGCCTCAGCAATAAATTCCTTCAAAAATTCGAACTTCTTCAACAGTTGCGGCCACAACAACTTTCAATCTTCACACTCAACTCATCTTCAGTCCTAGAGCAAATTCGAATTTCTCCAGCTATGAAAAGAAATGAATAAACACCCAGCTCTTATAGGAAAATCGACTTCTAGAAAGAGGCTAAGTTTAGCCAGTGCATTAAATCTCCACTACCTCTCTTCAAGAATTCGAATTTCCCTCCTCTGGTATTTGCAACACTTGTCATCCGACGCCAGGAATCTTAATCTTCTAGAAGTTCAACTTTGACTGGCGTATTTCAATTCACTTTCGAAAATATTTATTTTAAATTCATCAATTAAATTTTACTCACCAGCCGAAGCTCTGTCATTTTAAATTTTAAATTTCATTCATCTCTGACTCTGGAAAATTCATCCTGTGAAGAATTCAATCGAAACTTTCTAGGCAATTTACTTCAAAATCATCGTCTGGAAAAATTTATTTCAAAAACACTTCTATTCAAATTTGCCTTAGAAAATTTTAAAATTTCCCTTAAGAAAATTCATAACTCGAGCACCGATTAAATTCTTCATCCCAAAGGCCTTGGCGAAGTGCAGAAGACTTGGAAATCAATTTCTCGTCGAAAATCTTTAATACCCAGAAGAAAATTTTCTCCAGAACTTGTCGAATCCATGGGTATACAACGAACGGGTTCATTTAAATTTTTAAATTTTGAACCTTAGAAAAATAATTCCTCATGACATTTAATCCCGTTCTTCATCTTGTGAATGCTTTGTTGTTCCGATTTAAAATTTTTATCAATCCTGCGATGCCAACATCCTCTGACTTCACCACTGGCAAATTCATTCTCTTCAGGAAAATTTCATCATCCTCCAAGCCCAGGCGTATTTTCTTAAGGAAGAAAATTTTGCCTTAGAAAAATTTTGAATCACTTTGCATTTTTGAAACTTTTCCTTAGAATTTTCTATTCATCTTCAATCCTTCTGCCTGTGAGAATTTTTTATTATTATTTCAACTCACTTAGAGAATTTTTTTTTGAAAGCACATATCATGGAGGATTTTAATTTCAACGCCCTCTATATTTTATTCATCACTTGGCAATTTCCAACGCCTTAGTTATTTTATTTCACCACCTTGCAATATTCTCCATTTAAATCTTAGGCGCACTTCATATATCATGGAGAACATTCTCAACGCCTAGGCAACATTTATCTTTAAATTTTACCCTCACACTCTTTATTCACCTTCTACTTACTTCAACTTGGGCGCATATCACACCCCATGAAGGATGGGCGCATATTACATGTAGAGGAGGACGAGTTTCATACTTAGAAAAAATTTCAAATCATCTACTTGAAGAGGGCGCAAATGAAGGCATGAGGAGGATAAACATTTTCAACGCCTAGCTTTGACTTCTTTGACTCCTCCAAGCATGGGCTCATTTTCAATGTGAGGAGGACAAAACACTTATGTGACCCTTGAGCTTCCTTCTTTTTGTCTTTACATGGCCTCATTTGGGCGCATTTTGCTATGTGTGGAGGATGAAACTCCCAACGCCCTTGACTTGTTGACTCATTGACTTCCTTGTGAACTTGGGCGCATTTTGCTTGGGTAGAGGGATGGGCGCATTTCCTAAGGTGAGAAGGATGAAACACCTTTGACCTTTGACTTTGCTATGGGCGCATATTATACTTGCTAAAGGATGGGCACATTTTGGCATAGGAGAAAGATTAACATCTTTGACTTTCTTTTTGACTTCCTTTTGAATTCTTTGACCTTCTTGTTGCATGGGCGCATTTTGCCATAGTTGATGGATGAAACTTTTTACTTAGAAAATTTTATGTCTCTTCATCCTCGAGGGCGCATTTAGACAAGGCAGGAGGATGAAATCAACACTTAGGAATTTTCCTGACTCCAGCTGAAGATGGGCGCACTTGGAAGGTGGTGCAGGATGAAGTTTCAGACTTAGCCATTTTTCTACCTTCCTCTGCCAGCTTCTCCATGCCTTACTATAAATAGTAAGTCCTTTGATTTTCATATCTCAGAGGCTCAGATTGCTTTGAAATTTTGAACACTGGATCTTCATGACTCCGTTAACCTGTTGACACTGCTATTCTGAGCTGGCCTACTATTTATAGCCCATTTCTGAAGGTGGTTTGCTATTTATAGTAACTGCTTGTTTCTGATACCTACACAACTCCGTTTGTTTTGAAATTCGAATGACGTGCTCCTCACCAGGTGACTTGCCTGTTGACGTCGACGCCTGCTGCTGACTTTCTATTTTTAGCCAGTTTCTGAAATGACTTACTATAAATAGTAAGTGCTCCATTTGTCTTCAAATTTTACTAGCGGATAGCTTGAAAGATACTGATCGGGGTGGTTTACACCGGTTTTCGAAAATTTTGACTTTTTACCCCTCTTTTTGGGTCCCGAAGCTGGAAACCCTAATTCATCTTGCATGCATATCAAATGACCTCTGTTTGTCTTCGTTTCTGTTGCATTGCGATCAGTTTGTGATTCTAAAGTGCTGGGAAGCGGCTACCGGGATGCATCTGCTAAAAATAGTAAGTCCCTGAATGAGTGATTATCTCCGTTTGCATGTCACATCACTGCGTAGCTCTCGAAAAACCCATAAAGAATACGCAGACATGCAAAGGAAACCCTGACATGCAAACCCTAAAAATAGCCTCTGAACGCTAAACTCTGAAAGTCGTTATCTCACTTTGCATGTTACACCATTGCGAAGGTCTCTGAAAACCCAGAAGGAATCTCCAGACATGCACTAAAAAACTCAGCATATAGGCCCCGAAATTTGCTCTGGAAGCTAAACTGCTAAAAATAGCAAGTTGGCAGTTTTAGCTCAAATTTTGCCAGTGAGTAGCCCGATGTGTTATGGATGCAGTGTGACTGTCGAAAATTCAAGAACGTTGAAGGAACGCCTGGAATTACACACTAAAAATAGTAAGTTGTCGGAATCTGATGAAATTTAGCTGAGAGTCTGCAAGAAGCATACTGACATCAATGTCAAGCTCTGTTTTCAATTTATTCACTTCTTTTGACCTTAGATTGACCAGAAAGATGGAAACCCTAATTTTCAGAGTTGGCCAAATTTTATGTTTAAGCTCGCAGACGGGAACGTCGCTGGAAAGGCAGACACCAGAAAAGAGACAGAAAGAGAGAGAGAGACAAAACAAAGCCCAAAAGACCAGAATGGAGCAAAAATTAGGGGTCCCCATTTTGAATGGGGCGATGTGTGAAAAGGTCACAACAGGACGGTCAAGGGACAGGGGACGGGGACGGCCAGGGGACTTCTAGGAGTCCCCTAACCATCCTCAAGACAGTTAGCCATCCTAGAATTCCCCTAGCCATCCCCAGGATTGTCAACCGTCCCCCGCATCAAAGCATGGTCAAAACAAAAAAAAACACATCTTCATAATAAGGGAGTGTGAACTTAATTATGTCCACCCATGAAATAAATTGGTGCCACTGCTTCTTGTCTTGAAACTTTGGATAAGTGTAACTGATACAATTATTCAATATTGGTTTATGTACTGAGGTGCCTAGATAAATTCCAGTGAATAACCCAACACTCAGTGCTTGTTCTCAATGTTGTTGTGCCTCATAAATAAGTCTCACAGGGCTTACACTATTGTGAAGATGATACATAGCAGGCCTTGGGACATCTGATCATGCAAAACAATAACATGATAACTGTGCAAATTATTTGCCTAATGCAAAGCACTATCATTCTCAAAAGGCTGCACTCCCTTGTTCCAGTTATCGATAAACAAAAAAATTATCATCAGAGTATCTGTTTTCTTAGTTCAAAATCAAGTTTTCCATTGAACAACTTCTAACTTATTCATTAAGATCAATGCATACCCAATAAACCATATCAACTTGAACACAAATGCTATATGTTAATGTTCTATAATGTATATTATGCATGCCTTATCCATGTTATCTATTGAATATTTAACATTTTCCTATATTTTTTAAATTTTCCCTATATTTTTATATAGTCGTCCCTTGCCATCCCTAAATTTGGCCTAAAAAATTGGAAACTTGGGGACTTGTCCCGCCGTCCCCTGCCGTCCCCGTCCCGGAAACTTGGGGTAACCTTGGTATTATGTACAAGAACTAGAAATGTTAGCTCTA
>VDFB02230452.1:0-35611 GCA_007258455.2 Sequoia sempervirens | reverse complement strand
GAGGTCATACATGGAGATTGATGACATTTGGTGAGATCTTTCATTTTGTTTTCATGTTTCTCCTTTGCACTTCATTGTTACTTTGGGTTTTTGTGTTCATGCATTTGATCCGCTAACCCTAGGAAAATTCCCTTAGTCACAACAATATATTTGTTTACAAGATTTACATATCATTAAATGTTTCATTAACACTATGTAATAGAGGAATTATCCACGTCCTCTATGTGAAGTACTATAAGTATACTTGGTATGCCTTGATCTATTTCTCAAATTTGAAATTACTCGTATAGTGGGAGTTTCTAGATATACGTCTAGTTATCCTTTTTGATATCTTGGTTTGTTGATTACTGATGTGATGGGTAGTTAATATATAATCTACAAGTTATGTAGGTTATGGATTAGCTACCATTTTCTTGCATTAGGATGACTCAGATGTAGATTGTCTATATCCATGAGATTATTTCAATATTAATGCAAATTTTTTTATTTGGCATCATTTGTGGCAAGTTGTACAATGGTATGTTACATTGAGATAGGATGGATATACATAGACTTGATTGCATATTTTGGGTTGCTATGTTGATGGCATGAGTTCTATCTATGATTTGTATACCTTGTTTGAGGTACACTTGGATGAGATGCAATTAGTTGTGGTTGCTATTTCAGCTAGTTGAGTAAGGCAGTTACTCAAAGCCTTTATTATCATTTGAATTTGATGCTTGTTTTCATGTAAAGATTGGTGTAGGTTTAAATGACAATTGATATGTTTCATCTTGTCATGTTATTTTTTCCCATAGGTGACATGTTGGAGTGTGTGAAGGAGTTTTTTCTTGATGGTGATTATAATGGTTGCTTTTGTAGCTATCTTGTTGAAGCATGAGAACATGGTGAAGATTCAAATGGTAAATGATTGGATAAGGGATGTTTTTCCTTTATTTGTGATTCCTATGGGCGTATTTACAACGATGACTTCAAGTGGGAGAATATTAGGATTAAGGTGTCAACTACCTCATAAATCCTATGTCATATTGCATGGCTTCAACATCCTTAGAAGTGACCTTGGGAACTTAGGGTGTATTGGGAAATTATTTTGTAATATTTAGTCTCACCTTTGTTTGTATTATATTCATAGGGGGCGATGGGTTCCACTAGCAATGGTAAAGGTGAGTTGTGGACATAAATATTTAATACTATTTTCCCCACATGTGGACACCTAAAATGGGATGATAAAATATAAGAATATGGAAAAATGAGTAATTGTTGGTATTCTCCAAGTGGGTTCTTGGAAAAAAGCAACAAGTGTCTCTTGGTATTCCATTATATATTACGTTTAATGTAATATTTAATTTCCAAGTTTGGGCC
Source organism: Sequoia sempervirens (assembly GCA_007258455.2). Taxonomy (NCBI): domain Eukaryota; kingdom Viridiplantae; phylum Streptophyta; class Pinopsida; order Cupressales; family Cupressaceae; genus Sequoia; species Sequoia sempervirens. The sequence goes on along the minus strand of VDFB02230452.1, from coordinate 34,249 downwards.
CTCAAGTTGGAGAGAAATTATTGGAGCCAAAATCGGTGTCCTTTCACATTTCAAGGTAGAATTTCAAGGGTTTGGGATGTTTGTAATGAGGGTTCATCTTTGGGATCCATGTTTTGGGCTTAAGATGTCTTCAAAATTCTATAAAATCAACTCCTTGGATGTAGAGTTTCATTGTAGGAACAAGGACAGGTCGAAGCATAAAGAGGTTGTTCACAGGTACATAGGTTCTGCCATATTAGAGGCAAAGCGAAGAGTGGAAGTGAATTATAGCATTAAAAATTGTCACTCTTGACAATTTCACACTAGGTTTAGCTCCCCATATGTGCTTGGACCTAATTATGCTTTTAAATACTCATTTATAACATCTTTGAAATATTAAAAAATGGGAAATGAAAATAAACATTTAATATTTATACCTGAAACTTTAGGCCCCAAAAAGGATGGATCCGGTCTAAGGCACCCCATGCCCTAGACCACCCCCTTTTGGATCCATTTTGGATATGTCAATGTCAGTATTTTATTATTTGAATTTCCAAAGTCATTTGTCAACTATCAATATTTTATTTTTGGGAAATTATAAGAATTGCATATAAATGATAGTCATTTTCAAACTAAGCACACCTAATGAACCCTAACACTTTTATGGAGCGAAATTGGAGTTAAAATTCAATCAAGAGCACTCTAGAGTAGAATTATCAACATTATTGCAGCATTTATTCATGTCAAGCATCATGCCAATCATTCTTCATGTTTTTATGTAATTTTGTTCATGTTTTATGATCATTTATTTTGTGAGTACTAACATTTGCAGGACTTTAATCAAGCAATCAAATTTTCTTTGAAGGTGATGAGTACATGACACAGTCCATCAAGGAATGCAAATCTAAGTGGTGAGTTTCAACATTAGTCAATTCATTAATTGTTTATCGTTTCGCCTCTACTCGACCGAGGGTAAGCTCTCTTTATATATCATCATAGCTATTGTGGAGGTAGAAATACCAAAACAAGGTTTGACTTAGGCAAACCCCTATATGACACAACCCTTCCCCCTCTTTCATGTGTATAGGTTTTCAAATATGAAGAAAATTGGAGGAAAGTTAAAGAAAAAATTTTCATTCATGCATGCAAGCCCTACAAGTTGACAAGACACAAAAATTGGATTTTTACATCAACAAACAAAGTTTCGATGGAGACCCCAAGAGAATAGGACCTATGACCTAGAGGATTTAGGCTTGTGTTTTCAAATCCTAAAAATCAAGAGTCTAGTTGAGGGTGTGAACAAGCCAATTCAACACCAGTGTCTATTCTATATCTTTCTAAATTCTATTTCTCTTTTTGTATTTTATTTCTTAAAAATCATAACAGTCAATTGTATTTGCATGATTAACCTAGGAATAACATTGCATCTTCAATTTCAGTCACCTAACAATCAATTCACTTCATCCACACACACACACAATAACAAGGATTAGAACCTTGATCCACCATTTTGACTATTCCATTTAGGTTTGTAGTAAAGTGAATTTGAGATCATTTCTAATCCTTAATGTACCAAATTAGGAGAAGTGTGATTTAGGACCTAGATCCCTTTTCCAAATCAAATATGAATGTATTATAATCTCATTTATTTGAAGATAATGCATACTTGTCCTCTCTTCTTGGTGGAGTTGTTAGTGATCCAAATCTGCACCCCTAATGCCAAGCTATGAATGAACTTAGCAGGTTTGGATGTAACATTGAACTTCTTTTAGGTTGTGGGAGTCCTACTCGAAAGCAGGCCTCTAGATTATGGTCTGGCTTCCATTTTGATGGTGTCACCTAAAATATTCCTTGCTGGGAAAAGGGGAAAAAGAAGCATGAAAAGAAAAACTAACCCCTATGGTGATGCACCTAATGATATTTCTCAAACCCATACAACTACTTCTACACACAAGAATGGTCAATAACTTAACATTGGCTTACACAACTCAAAAATTCATATGCCTTTGCATCAGTGTTTCATAACTAGTCTAAAAATGTCAAGGACAACATCTAGAAGGAAGAAAATTACATCCTCACAACTCAGACTTTATCCTAAACTAACTCAACACATGTTATGACTTGCAAGTTCATATTAACTGCATAAAGGAAAAGAAAATACGACAAAATCAAAGGGAAAACAATTCCACCATAAGATTTCATCAACCATTTCTAAAGCTTTCACAATAAAACAACATAATGAGAAAGTAAAATATATTAACTTATTGATCAAAAGGTGTTACACTGCTGCATAAGTCTGCAAATATGAGTTACAATGCTATCCTTTGCCTGAAAAAAGCTCCAAAGTGCTACAATACCCTGCAGAAAGAAAGAAAAGAACCCCTTAAAACTTTAGTTTCAAGATACTTAAGCCAATTTTCAACCAACAACCCACACAAGTCCTTCTAGAACCTCTGGTCGGATGCAACACAAAAGCCAAAATAGAAGCTTCCAAAACCCCTCCAAAAAGCCTCCAAAAGGTTGAAAAGTCAAGCCATGACCAAGGTCACACTGAAGGTGTGACAAAATAGCCTCCAAAACAGTCAATTCTCTCCAAAACAGTCAAACACAACCCTCACACTTTCCACATGTCTGCCAATTGTTTGACTCATGCCTTTTGTGTTTGCAAAGCACAAGATTTAACACCTCATGACTAAGCATATCAACACATGCTTCTTTTCACTTTGCATTTAAAACACAACATTTAATTAAATGGTTTATAATCACACCATTTAACTAAATGTTTTACATTTGAAATTATAATGCAAAAAATGAAAACCTGACTCAAACATACCCCACCTTGATTCATAAAACAAAATTTAATTAGAAAATCATTTAATAAAGTGATGTATTAATCACCATTTTAGTAAATGTTTATCTTATTACACTTTTACGCCAAAACAAAAGCATGATGAGCATGCTTCTCACAGGGTATTGTATTGGAAAAGTTTTTTGAAACATAATGCATGAGGCATATTTGATTTAGACATGCAAAACCAAGGCAATAAAATACCTAATGTTGGGCAATAGTCAATATTGAAATTTTTTAAGAAAACAAAGGCAAAAAGCCTTTGGTTTCGTCGACCAACATTTAGGGTTAAAAAAAACCCTAAAAGAAACAAAACTTGAACCAAAGCAATTGCAAGCATTTCATTTTTCTTTTTTGACCTTCACCTAGAAACTTCTCACCCACGGCCATAGGGTTTGTCCAGGAGGATTCATGGAGGATTTGGTATATCGATGAAGAGAAGACAATACAATCGATTATAGTAAGTCTTTTGTGTGTATCAATCTGCATTCTTTTCCATTAATTGTAGATAAAAAATGCTCATTTTGAGTTCTATTATGACCAAACGATGAAGCTCCTTTTGAAATTTTTGCATATTGCATACATTTTTCTGAAGAGTGCTTGCTTTTGTGAAGATAACCCTGCCTCTGGCTATTGAGTTTAAATGTATACTTTCTTTCATATTTTTGTGTAAAAAGTTGTCTTTTATGTATGGTTGTGGCTATTTACTTCACATGTATATTCTTTCTGTTGATTTTGACAAAATCCAAGCATTTTTGTATGCCAATGTCATGGCCTTGAGTCTCTATAAAACTCGAGAGCTCCTCTTAATGTAGAAAATATGAAGATTTTAACACAAAATAATTAGGCCGCGACCTCCAATCTTGCATTTTCTGCTTTTTTTCCCTCTATTTTATGTTGATTCTTGAAAATTAAGCATCATTTTTTTTGTTCACTATGGAAATCATCCTGCTGCAAGATAATAATATGAATGAGACATTGTGAAAGAATGGACAGTCGAAACAAGAGCTATCTCAATTAACATTCTACAAGAAAATGTTGTTCTGTGAACAAAACATGATTTGCTAAATGATTCAATGCCATTGCGCAGTACGGATGTGAGTCAAAAACCCTATGCAACTTTCCATTCCTTTTGAACACCTTTTCCTCTTGAAATCCTCCTTTATTTTGTTCTTCACAGTTGCATTTTTTCATGTATGATTTTTCAGGAAATCTTGTTCTATATTTTGCTTGTATGAATGGCCTATGGTCTTTGAACTCCTCATAGGCTTAGCTAATTGTACCACTTGAGTCACTAGAAAACTAGCTCACAATCAAGCCCCTGTGTCAATACAGATAACTGGAAAGAAGAGCGACTATGTGGCTGCTCCTCTAATCATGATATTTAAATACCTTGACTACCTCATTTGGCATTGGATTAATCTTGCTATTACATGTCCAAGACTTCAGGAAAAAATAACAATCTTGTTGAATTTACCAAAGTTTCCAATTTGAAATCTCTTGAGAACAATAATAAGAATGATGTAATTTCATGCATAGTCAAACCTTTTTTAAGTTTTGACATTGGATTTGCACGTATCACATTTGTATTTGTTCCCCCATCCAAAAATTTAACAGCTAAAAACTATTTAAGAGCATCCTTCAAAGATCTAATGAAGATAGCCACCAAGTGTTTGTTGAGTGAAGGTAGTCAAATGTGCTAATGGATGAATGACTTCCTCTCACCCGATTCATCAAGGCATATTTACTGCATAGTATTCATGACACAATTCTCCACTTTTTTGGGAATGAGATCCTTGAAGTAGATAGGCTGCCAGTGATCTGGTGTATGTTAGGCATTAGATTCTCTCTTATTGGAACTATCCCCTATCACCTTGCTGCCCTACTGTTCATTGATTGACTGTCATTAATTGCACAATCCCTTTCCCCGAGCCTATCAATCCTTTCATCTTTTTCTCATCTATGGTACACTTCTTCCCGATCTCCATGCAGATATGGGTCATCTTCATGATGATGCAAAAGTTCTTTGCTTTTCTGGTGCCTGCTGTCCTTCTCATTATTATTCCTACCATTCCAAACATAGTCATCATAGAGATGAGAATATTCATCAAACTAGAGCTTATTTCCATCCTTTGTAGGCCTTTTCTGAGGCCTGTATTGTGTTATCTCTTCTTCAACATTTCCCCGTCCTCTAGTATAATCCCTACTATTTCCTCTATCTTTATAATAAGCTCAACCATTTCTAGAATCAACTTTACTGTTACCACTTTTTGATGCCTTGAAACGATGAACATAACCTCCTACTAGTACTGGTGACTCATATGAACTCAACTTGTGCCCTTTTACAGAATGTACTGAACCATGGTAATCAGTTGCATACTCTTCACCTCTTGCTTCTGAATTTGGCTTGCTTTGACCATCTGATCTTGAATCAATATGCATGTCTTCCACAACATGTTGCTCTAGATTCATGCATCTTACGTCTAGAGTGAGCTTCCTCTCAATGTCATCCATTGGGTGTCCTATTTTTGGAGACCATTCCATTTTCACACCATTCATCATTCTTTCCTTTCAGAAGCAATCATCTCTATTCCTTCTAACCTCTTGATTGGCAGAAATCCCATTTTCATGCTCATGTCCTAGTTGAGGAAAAATATTGTTTGGTTTAATCATGTGTGACCTTCTCATATCATGTCGCTGATCAAGTATCCTGGTCGTGAAGACAACAGGTCCTACAACAGAACCTGGCTGGCATGGAAAAGGAGGTTCTGGGGGCAATGGTAGAATACCATCCCCATGATGCAACATCCTAGGTATCAATATACCTCCAAAACTAGTCTTTGGATCATCATTAACCCTTTCCCAAGACTCTAAATGTTGTGCTTGCATGAAATATTCTAGATTATCTTGTTTCTAATCTCTCTCAAAATCATGGTCATCCTTTTCAAAATCCTCTTTCTCATTTTCATCATTACAACCATCTGACACTCTCGAAGGGTTAGTAGTATCATCCATCGATGCATCCTGTTGGAATTGGTGCTCTTCCACACCCCATCCCCTTTCCACAACCAGGCATAGAAGATCCAAGTTCAAATGGCCTATTTTGAGTGCTTTCTCCAAACACTTCAGGCATACCAATAGCAATTGCGAGCTCAGGAGGCAGGTCTGGATCATACTCCTGTTTTGACCTTCCACTTTCACAACACAAATTTTACTTGCATTGTTGCCTCTAATCGAAGTTGCTCCAATTGTATGCAATACCATTTCCAACCATCTTCATCGAGGTTGAAGTTGAAAATAAAATAAAATTGGTACATCAATCCCAGGAAGTTTCCATGGCTTCTCCTCAAAGCTATCAATGTCAATTTCAAATATTGTCTTGATTTCAAAAAGGATCAAATGGCTGCCTGCATTTTGTCGCCGTCTTCAAGGTTGTCATTATATTTGTGCATTTAGAGTGTATGCAGGGCTGATTCATAGTTTATCATTTACTACCAAAGTGAAAACATGGTTCACTTGCTCCCTTAATGAATGTAGTGACTACCCTTGCTATCATGTAGCATACATTTGTGATTTCCACCCATATACATGAGATCATGATTTTATCCATTGTTGTTGTCTTGTTCATGACATATAGTATGCATTTTTCTTTAGGACTGTCCCAACCCTCATGAATTTCATAATGCTTGCTGCCCCACATGTTTGCTACCTGATTCCCACAACAGTTGTTTATCTTTTCAATCATGTGCCACAATTAACACTATCTTCTCACTTTGATCCTAGTGGGCAGAAACATGTCACCTATGTCAGTGACTTGAAAACTCACCGTCCTATGTGATGTGTGGCTGTCCAATAGGGTTAAGGTGAGAGGGACTTGACAGTACCTTGGATTATTCCTTCCTACTGCCCCATATGCTTCACATGAGATGTTTCTTTTCAGTATGCCTTGATTTCTTTCATTATTTTAAGAGATGATATGATTTAGTCCTGATGCATTCTATGATTGAATTGATGCATCCCCAAAATAATTTCTTTATAAAATGGATCATCATGGATCCTAATTAAGAAGATTGAAAGACATATCCAACAAATGTGCTGTAATTAACTTTGATAATGAAAGTTGATCAACTGGTGTGATTCCATATTGATTTAATGCATTAATAACATGTATATCTTTGATCAAGTTGCTCAATTTCCTATTTCTCTCAAAGCATGATGAGCTCTACCCTTGTGGGAGCCACATTTACCCCACATGCTACATTTAACTGAATCAGAACAATAACAAGACTTGTCCTAAATTTGCACATGAAGCAAACAAGTTAGAAATATGGATGCATATTTTGGATGTGTTTGATGACTTCATTGTTTTCCAGGACATCCAAGGTTTGCATGCTTATTTAATGTTTTGCATGCTTATTTAATGCATTTAGGGATCAATTTATACATGCATAGGTAAGTGTTCATGTAAGGTTTGAGATCTTTCATTGCTTAGAGAATTGCTCTAACGTCATTGTTATTGCCAGATGTAGGAGCTAGGAGCATTGTGGAGCTAGGAGCACTATGGAGCTAGGAAAGGACAAGCAACTCAGGACAATAGTAGGGCAAGGATGGCACCTTCAAAACCAATCATTCTCAGACAATGACTGGTCTCCATCCTTAGATGCACATTTTATTTGTTTACTTATTCATGTATAAACTATTCTTTATTTTTATTGAATAAGTAAAGTTAGTCCCTTGGCTTGTGAGGGACATGTACACTTCATGATTATTAATAAAGATTACATTTGTAACACATATGGTTTTCTTTTTTTTTATTTGTTGTAATTGCAACATTGGAATGAAAAATGTAACTGCTTCATTTGAAAATCCTTTCATGCATATTGATGTATTTGACCTAGTGTATCATTTTATTTATCTTTTAAATGTTTAAACAAACAACACAAAAGAATAAACACTAAACCTGATTTTAGCTGAAAGCTAAAAATCAGGTAACATGAGTTCTTTCTTGCAAGGGTTTCTCCACATAAATCCTATATTATTGTTGAGATTAAGGTGTATCAACCTTAGAGTCATAACATGATTAATTTTAATGTATTATTGTATTTATTTGTATTATTTAATTTCCTACATTGTCATGCCATCAATTGGGGCCCATCGACTAGGTGGCATCCCAATTGGAGGTGACTGGATGACACATCATCATCCCAAGTGGAAATAGGCATCTCACTTTGGAATCTTAGACGTATAATATGTTATAAGGAATCTTTGTGCATGGAGAAAGTTGGCACCCAAGTTGGGTTATGACAAGCTATAAAAGAATAAGATATTCTTAGTCAATTATGACAGATTCTCTTACGGATGTAAGTGTTGTCAATATGAAAAATTTTATGACATATTTTATGATATATTCTATGACAGTTGTAAGGTTTTGTCATAGCCTATTATTAGCATATTTTGGGCGCCCAATCTTTAGGAGGAAGAATCAAATCTTATGACGATCTGTAAGAGGTGTAAGGGAAATTTTACATGTGTCAAAATCATATATATGGTGTGGGAGATTGTGCCATATGGATTTGGATGCCCATCCTCTTCTAGATGCTTCTCATAGCTTGCATCTCTCTATATATTGTATGCCTTGCATTGTAGAATACATAGTTTGTTTGAAAGTAACGAAGTGCTACCATATTGACTCCAAAATTTGGTGTTTGTTTTGAAACACTTGTTGAAGAAGATTTGTACTTGGAGCTGCATTGTAACCTCTATTTAACATAATACATAAGTATTGTGCTTTTAGAGTGTGGGGTTTTTTACTTGAAAGGGTTTTCCCCATGTATATCTAGTGTTATTTGTTTATGTGTACTTGTTGTCCTATCTCTTTATTTTTATGTGATTCTCTTACTGTAATTGTATAAGGTGTTAGTAGAAAAATTATGTAACTCTCCCCTACCTATATTAGTGTAGGAAGTTTCTTTTGTTCACCCGACTTCCTTCAGTTGGTATCATAGCCTGGCTAGCCTTGATTCCTTTGTTGGGTTAGAAGGATTTTTTGAACTGATCTTTGTTTCAGTGGGATTTCTGTAGAAGTACAATTCATGACCTTATTGTAGGAAAAAGGTAGCAGGAACATTTGGAAGAATTGAGATGGAGAAGCTTAATGATAATAACTATGAGTTGTGGAAGCTTAAGATGGAAGATAAGCTTGTAGATCATGACTTATGGATTATTATTTGTGGAACCAAACCAACAAGAATGAAACAAGAAAACTAGGATCTCATGGATCAGAAAGTCAAGGGTTTGATTAGACTCTATTTGACTAATTTCATTCTCCTGAATGTTCATGAAGAAGAATGTAACACCCCATTATGTTATTACCTATTTACTATTACTTTGATGAGTAAAATACTTAAATGTCGATTATGTTTGTGGTATTTGATGAAAAATGTGATAGATGAATATGAAATTCAATATGATACTTTAAATGTTTTGAAGATGAAAATATTTGATGCATATAAATGAAATGTTATTAGCTAACTACTATTGTGACACACTAAGTTGGATGTGGTAAACGAATCAAGCCTTCAAAAGAGAGGGGGAGTATCACTCAAGAGAAGAGCTTGGTTTGGTAACCCTTAATGTGCCTATATGAGCTATCACACACTTACATTCTAGCTTGGTCAAGTTGAGTAAAGCTAGTTCGAGAATTGGTAAGTAAACCTTCAGTCATTGTTTGGGGATGATTTGAATAGGTTTTAGTTTTGGTCTTTGATTTCTTGATTTGGATTATGTGATTGGATCTCTGTATTATGTATAAGTTCTTCGTGTATTTATATTTATATATTAATCAATGAGTATATAAATAGAATGTATATATGTATATATGTGTGTGATTGTGATAACTCATACATGTGAGTATATACGTGCATGTGTATACGTAGGTAGACATACTTACGCATATTCATGTACGGATATATCATATGCATGAGAATATCGATTGGACATATATGACATATATATATTTATATATATATATGTATGTATGTATGTATATGTATATTGTATATATATACCGATCAATGAATATGTAATCATATGTGTTTATTATGGATACTAAGATAATGATATATGGATATAATATATATACTAGTATATACGTATATGAGTACATTAATATATATACATACATATTAATTTATATATATATATATATATATAATGTTTATATAATTTGAAATGTTATAAAGTAAACTTTGGCGCATATATAATGTGGACCAAGTAAATGGAGAATGGTTGTATAAAGCCAAGCAACATATAAGCATATGTTGCACATATGATGCAAATGTGAGAGGAATTTTAATGCAAATAAAGTGCATAGTATATAATGTATTTTTTTGTATGCAAAGTGAATGATATTTATTGAAGTATATGAAGCACTTAAATCTGCGCTAAAGTAAAAAGATACATTATTTTTAAAGTTGTTGGCTATATATTAAAACCAACTCACAACATAAAGGCATGTAATATATATGCAACACCATAATAGGTGGTATAAAGCAAATGGAAGTCAATATGCCACACAACTAAATATGAGAATAAAGGCTTGGTCAAGACACGAGCTGGCTGAAGCTAAGGAAGGAAGTCAACTTGCTATACAAATAGGAAACCTATAGGTGAACATTTCTATGTTTGAATTAGTAAAATGGAAGTTATTAGCATTTAAAAGGGGAAACTCAACCATATTAGAGAAGTTGGAAATGAAGGGGTTGTATATGTGTTTGCATATTAACTGTTTGAGCAGCCACATTTCATTTCTTTAGGCTTAGTCGATGAATTTAGAAGGGAAGTTAGTTTTTGATGTTAAGTGGTGGGAATTAGGAGAGAAAAGGTGGTAGATTGGAGAGCTTGTTTGTAGCAATGAGTCTCTTAGATTTTAGTATAAATAAAGGCCACTTCTTTACCTTTTGGTCATTCTTATTCATTCGTATTTTATGTCATTCATTTTTTAAAGGTCTTTGTTGTAGTTTTATGTGCAAATAAGTTGTTGAGTGCATTAGTGAGGAAAGAGAGGTTTCTTTGAGAATTTGTATTTTGTTAAGAGTTTGTGAGAGGCTAGAATTGGAGATAGGTTGAACATAGAAGGAGCAACAAGTGTGATTGTGGGAATTGAGCTTGGGAAGCAGTATATTCATTGGAAGCTATTATTCTAGGCATGTTGATTTTACTACTCCATTCTTTTATGTTGAAATTGTATATGTTTATGAATGCAAGTGTTTGAGAAAAGACGAATCATATGTTATGTTCAGCTTGCTTGCATGAACTTAGATTATTTCTTATTTTGGATGAGCTTGCATGATATTTTGGGAGACTTATTTTGATAAAACCCTATTTGATTGAAATATACATATATATATTTATGTTGGAATGGTGTGGTTTTGTTTGTTAAACTAGATAATATTATCATATTAGTATAAATACCTAGGTTTTTATAAACCATATGTATGCTTACATAGACTATGAAATATGAGAAATGATATTATCTTGAGCTACTTTGTTGAAAATGTCAGTTGTGAATATAGGTGGTTAACTTGGTTGTTCCTAGGGTTAGGATAATCCATGGATGGGAGTAACCTAGTTGGTCACTTAGTTATGTAAACATGTGTGGTTAACTTAGTTATTCTTGGGGTTAGGATAATTCGTGGATGTGAGTAGCCTAGTTGGTCAGTTAGTTTGTCATCACCTTTTTGATTGAATGTGTGTTATGATTGAAAAGAGTATGAATGGTTAAATACCAAATCAAGCTAAGGGGTGGGTGAACATACGACTTTCCTTCTGAGTGAATGATTATATTAAACTTTGGCCAAAGTAGTGTAAGTAGCCACTATTTACACTTGTTAGTTCATTGGAGTGAAGTTTGCATAAGTAGGCAGGGAACATTATACATATAGGTTGTAGCCAATGTATGGTAGCTCTTGTTATGTAGGAAACAACACCATGCTCAAGGAGGCTAGTATCATGAGGTTACCAAACCAATCTCTTTGCCAAAGGGTAGGGCCATCTTACCAGTTAGGTAGATGTGCAGGGGACTGTAGTAAGGCTGTGGTTGGCGAAAAAGCACTTGAGTGATGCTATTCCTCATATAGTTGGTAGCTAAATTTGAGGATGTATGCCAGCAAGGACATCTCGACCATTTGTATCTCTATTTCATTAAAGCTCTGGGAAGTTATGTATATATTCGTGTATCTCTATCTTTATTGAGAAATTGTAATTAGAAAATGTTATCATTACATGGGATTATGTAATATGAAATCATTACTTGGGATTTTATAATGTTTCTTTTGTAAATGCAATGGGGGTTTGAAATGGGATTATTTCAAATGTGCATCTTGTTATTGAAATATAAAAGAAGAAATTTAGTGCTATAAATTACAAGCATATACTATTCACATGTGGGTTAAAACATATTTAAATAAAGGGGAAAACATTGGGCTTGTTACACATGGTATCAGAGCTACCAAATTTAGCTCTAGAACCTATGTGCTCACTATGCTTTCAACCAAAATTATGTAAATATAATGTTTGGAATTCTTGTGCTAGGATGGTGCATCTCAAGAAAAATACCAAGAAGTTAATGATTGGTAATGAGCGCTACCTCAAGGCCAAGAAGGAAAGGGAAGCCATAGTTAGAACCATCGAGGGGACCAATTACAACAACGTAGTTTGGCTTAGTAACACTGAATCTATTAGTCTTGCCTTATCCTGTGTCAAATAGGAAAGGAAGAGGATGTGTGATGTTGTTAGATTTGTACCTCCTATCTCTCCTACAAAATTGGATTTTGTACCACTTTCTAGGGATATGCCCTCAGAATGGAGCGTTAGTCCTGCCATGATATTTAGGTACCATTGTGTTCTTCCATTATCGAAAGTTATTGTAATTGCCTCTAGTGGCGAATCAGAGGGATATGTCCCCCGAAATTATGAATTTGAGAGTGATTCTAAAGGTCATGCTCCCTTCAAAAATATAGTTGAACAATAATGAAAAGGATATGTTCCACTTAGCTATGTATCAGAAAGTGTGTTACCAAATTTTCACCTACAACTCAATTTGGTAGAGCTGAAACAATTGATTACATCTAGAGGTGAAAGGTATTCAAATATTTCTGTTAAAAGCTTAACCATTGCATATCAAAGGATTCTATCAAAAGAGATTTAGTTTTATTGTGCAATTTTTGACAACCGAAGAAATTATACAAATTGCATGAAATTGCTATTTTTCATTCAATTTGTGATAGAAATACACACAAGATTGCATAAATGTTGTTGTTTTATGCATTGAAAAGAAAAGAATGCTCAAATGTTCCACACAAGCTATGGGAGTAGCTGAACTAATGCAACATAAACATAGACTATACATCTAAAGATGAAAATAGTGAAAAAACACATGAAAGGAAGTATATCCATCATTGCCTGTTGTAGTCCTGTGTTGGTCTTCATTGTTTCCAGCTCCTCCTTGCTCTTGATCTTCAGATGAACCTACAGATGATTGAAAAGATTGGTTAGAGCTCCAGATATAAATCTCATCATATGTCCTATCAAAAAAAAAAAAGCATATGTCTATGATGCATTAAATCAATTGAACAAGTATCAAATGTATGCAAGAGAGCCTGAAAATCAAACATCACAGGAACATTGAGCTTCACTATTTTTTTATCTAACATGTTTGTTCACTATGCAGGTATAGATGAAATTTTGTTGCTGGATTCATCTCTTTTGACATCATAGCATGTGGGTTGGAATGTGGCTCCCACAAGGGTTGAGCCCAACATGTTGTCTCATGAAGTTGAAATGTGCCATAGTAAAGCTTACCCTAACTACATTGGTGTTATTTCCTTTGACATCGGTGCCTTTTCCTATGAAGATATCATAATTTGTTGACTTCGTACTCTTAACAAGAGATACATTCACATAAAGGCAACCAATTTCAAAGGAAACAACACAGGGGTAGTTGAAACCTCTTTATTGCATAATGCAATACTTAGTGAGTAGAAGATAAGAGTAATGTCATTTTCAGTCTAAGGTTGCATAGAAGACAAGCTTCAAAAAAGTAAAATTTGTAGAAGACAGTGCCATGGAATGCTTAAGTAATCTGCAGAACAAAATAAAAGTTCGCCTTTTCTCATTAAGGAGTTTTGTTTGCATACAAATTATTTATGCTAATATTGTTTGGTATCATTGAATGGTGTTGTAATCATGATTTTATATCTTTTATTGCTATCATACATCATGTTTTTTGCTGTCTATATTATTTTAAGTGCATACCCTGAAGATACAACCACCAAGGATCAAGAGGTGTTGACAAACAATGCTCACATTGAAGGGACAACAAAGAGTTTGTTGTTCATGGAGGGCTAATATGGAGCAGTCATAAGGAATTTATTGCATGAGTGAATAGAGTAATGGGACAACCATTAAAGTAACATAAAGAGCATGGAGAGGCAACATATATGACCGAGTTATCTAATACAAAAGAGAAATCATTATCAAGGAGCAGTGAGTCTTTTGAAGATAAAGTACAAAGGTGTCATGAAAGTGAAAATAAGTGCATTTTTGCTCTCCAGATGCAAACATACTAGAGTAAACATCCAATGCAATGAATGAATTATTGACATTGTACCCATTATTGCATACATGATGCATCTGTGTGTAAGTTTACATAGTGCTTGGAGGGTGACAATGAGTTGAAAGGAGACTTTGCTAGCAAGAAGATAATAAGTGGACTGTGTGTGCATTTTATCTGCATTAGAAATCCATGATAAGAGAAAGCAGTGGCCATAGTGAAAGTTTGTCCTCTTTTCATTTTCCTAAAAGTAGAGTGAGGGATTTATGAAAGTGTGGAAACCCAAAATAGTGAATGCAAACCTCTGAATGCAAGAGGCCTCAACATAATCAAAAGGGCCTGTTTTATCATTAAAATTGAGTATGATGAAATAATACAGAAAATGTAAATGCTTTTGTGAAAAGGGTTTGAGAGGCAATGAAGTGCAAACCCAATTTTTGCAAACCTTAAGGCCAAGCTAAAGAGAGGGGTTTTCATCTTGTTTTCCAAGAAATGGGAAGCCACGACTAAGGGTTTCAAGGCCATGTTTCCTGAAAATCTAAATGGAGGAACCACGAATAGCAAAAGAAGAAACCCTTGAGCTTGTACAAGCATAAGAAGCACCCAAAATTTTGAAAAGCTACGACCATGAAGGTACAAGAAGGCCACAAAAATTGAGAAAATAATGAACCTAGAATGCGAAGAGTTTTCCATTTTGCAGAAATGATAGAACCCATGAAGTTTTTATGCCCATAATGCATAGGAAACACAAACACTTTCATTATTTTTGCACTTATTGAGCTTGAATCAAGCATCTTATCAACATGAAATGAGAAAGAATGTAAGGTTCGATGGATAGAGAACTTGCCTAAGTTTTCTGTCAATTTCTCATAAGGAAAATGCATTCAAATCTACAAAGAATAGACTCCATGAAAGGCTCAAGCTCAAATCCCATATCAATGAGGGAGGCCTCAAAACATAGAGGGATTTATCAAAGTACGAAAGTGGAAAATGCATCAGAAAAATAATAACAGGTTGAGGGTAGGAGCCATGAAATACTCCAAAAGATACAAAAAATGTGAGATTCTTGTGTCTCTTCTACAAAGAAGCCTTACCTAGTGGGTTTCCTATGAAAATTTTTCCATTAAAGCCTCAGAAAATATCCACATAGAAACCCTACCATAGTAGCACCCAAGTTTTCCAACAGAGTGAAAAAATATGTGAAGAATGAATGCAAAAAGAGAGGAGGTCGAATGTTTTTTGTTTAGGGTTTCTTCTTACCCTAAGTCGGCCTTGTGGATTTTTTTTCCACATTGTTTTAAAATTTTCATGCCCAAGATAATACCTTAGTGGTATTATTTCGAGTCTTTTGCACATTGAAGTCATACCTAAGCATCTTCACTTAGTTTATTTTTCTGATTTTGAGAAAAATCAAATGTCATGTGAGCCCTATTCCTTGCATAAATAAACCATATTTATCATATAGGCCTTGTATTTTTTGCAAAATCCAAATCAAAGCCTAGGTCAATCTTCTTTCTATTTTGAAAAGTCGAAACTACAAACATTGTAAGACATTATTTAAGCAATGTTTCTATAAATTGTTTGAGTAATTTTCGATTAAAATGTAGTAAACAAGGCAAGTACATAATATGCGAAAGGCATTTTCAGTTCACTTTCCATTTCCAATCTGAGTTCCCTTATGAAAAATAGAAAAAACTGAGTGAAATGAGCCTTCTATTTCTGATTTCAGTCAGTTCTGGGTGATTTTTTGAGTCTTTTGGGGTCGACCCTCTTGGGAGGGAAAGTTTCCACTTTTTTCACTCAATTTGGAGTAGTTTTGGAGCCTATTTTTGAGGTTTTTTCTCCTTGCTCGAAAATGGCACTGGAGTTTCTACTATGGTGAGCAGTTAACTTAGATTTTTCCCTTCTCACTCATGGAGACACTTTGGAGTTATATATTGGAGAAAAAACTTAGTTTTTCTTAGTAGAAGTTCAGATTATTGCTTCTTCCTCTCTTGATCACTTGCAGAGAGTTTTGTAAGCATTTTGTAACTTAGATTTTCATGACATTCTAATATAGCAGGTCCTTTCAGATCAATATAAGTAGCAATGCATTCCTCTTTCATGTTTTTGTCTCATTTTTGTAGTAGATGATTTGATGTCTAATTTTGATTCTAAGTGTTGAATCCTTTTGCATGTCTCATTATTGCAAGTGTGTGTGCAGAATTTTCATGTAATATAGGTTGTATATTGTGTTTAGTTTTAAGCCTTCATACAAATCACTTTTGTGTCACATGTTTCACATGAGATTGTGAGAGTAAATGTTTTGAGAGCTGATTGTGAGTTGAATTAGTGAATAAATTTAAAAGTTCCGGTGCATTGCCTTTTAAGTTTCAAGTATTTTTCATTTCAATTTATCCTTCTATCCCTTTTCTCAGAAAATTATTTAGTTTAGGTGATCTACCAGGGGAACCAACCCTCTTTGGAGATTCATTTTTTCCATAAGTCTTCCACAACTTGAAAATGTTTCCATGTTACAAAGGATAGTTGAGTCTAACTTAGTTAGGGTGCAATCCTGATTGATAATAGTTTTTGGCATGCCTGGTGGGACTCTGAAGCTCATTTCAGAGAAATATTTCTAAGTTTTAAGCTGCTGTTCTGGTATATGCAATAGTGTTTTGGCCTTTTGTGTTTATTAAATTATACCTGGCGACTCCACTCTTTGGTTTTGCATGCAGATCTAGTGTAACCAACTCATGAGAAGAGTGAAAACTAGAGAAAGTACTTCTCCATTTGAGTATCTACAACTATCACCACCAAAAAGAAGGGGTAGGACATCAAGAAAAGTTCTTAGCCCATCAGGGAGATCAAAATCTACACCTCTAAATCTTAGCCCTACAAATCTAGTGTAGAAAAATCCAGTACTAGTAGTACAAGCACTAGTGATGGAAAAATAGTTTGCATTTGCACCTTTTAATGGGGGAAACCCATTATATCTTTCCCATCATGATGAAATTCCTATTGTAGCCCTCAAAATTCTTCCATTCCTCATTGGAGAAGATCAGACCACCCCTGTTGAGCACATTCGAGATGTGGCAACATTGTGCTCGGTTCATAATATCACCGAAGAGAATGTAGTGCTTAGGATTTTGGTTGCATCACTAAAGGGAAAATCCTTGCAGTGGTTTATAGGTCTTCCAAAAAACTCGATCACAACATGGGATCAGTTGGGAGATTGCTTGCATCGACAATTTGAAGACAAATGCTTGCATCGACAATTTGAAGACAAATAAGATCATTTGTCTTTGCTAGAACAATTAAGTACCATCAAGAGAGCCCCTCATGAGCATATGTTAGATTTTAATTACTGTTTCTAGAGGACTTGGGATAAGATTCCAATGATGGTAAATCCTTCACTTGAACATGCATTTCTTTTCTTTCTCAAGGCTTTAAATAGTGATATTTTTGTGATGATTCAATCTATGGGTGGATTTACACTTCCTAATGCTTATGACATAGCTATTAGAGAAGAAAATTTCTTTATACAAGCTTGTAGGATAACCCCAAGGCCTCCTATGCCATTTTTTCCTAAAGTAAAACCACCTATTCCTATGTCATTACCCCCTTTAGCTATTGTTCCACCTATTCCTGCAATAGGTTATCAAGCTACAACCTAAGAAGCTGTTGTCCCAAATCCATCTTAGAAAATTCAAGAGTTAAAGGGCATGCTTCAAACCTTTAGCAAGACTGTTAGTAATGAGTTTATCAATCTCAAGAAGTAAGTTGGCCAAGATTCTAGGCCCTACCAAGCTCCATATCAGCCTAATCAGTCAAATAGGCCACCCTTTCAAGATGATTCTCAAGGTCAAAGAAGAAATTTCAATCCTAAACCCTTTCAGCCTTATAATCCTAATGTTGCTAGCTCTTCAAGGGATCTTATGCCTATCCAAAAAAATATGGTACAGGAGTGAGATTGGTGTTATCCCTATGACCGGCCTCATAACCAAGCTACATGCATGAATGGAGTAAGGAATCAAGCTTTGACGGTTCATAATAGTTATGTTGGTTCAGAAAGTGTATCAAAAGAAAATCTAGAGCAGCAAGGTAACCTTGATGTTGCCTTGATGAATTGGAAAGGCATTGAGTTTTGTGGGGTAAATCATCCTCAAGGTCAAAACCAGTCAGATTCACCTATTACAACCAATACTAGATCAAAAAGAGGGCTATTGACTTGGGGCAACAAGCTGAAAAAGGTCCAACAACAGCTGGATAAAGGAAAATTTTAAGCTCATACAACTCAAGTTGTCCTCACAACTTATCAAAAGGTTCAAATTTTGCAAAGAGGACAAGTTGTATCTGATAAAGAGCAATCTAAGGCACAATCACAACCATTAGTAACTCAAAATGATGTTGTTGTTCTTAAGGGACAACAAAAGGTGAGTACCACTTCATTTAATGTTGTTGAACATCTTAAGAAGGCTACTGCTAGCATGTTAGTAATGGATGCATTGCACATTCCTAGGAAAAAAGATTTGTTACAAGATGTTTTGGCTAAGATCTCTATTTATGATGTTTCTAACCAAGATTAGACTAAGATTATGATCGCAAACAACCTTGAAGTTAAAAGTGAGCAACAATCCCAAGAGGTAAAACCTCCTCCATTTCATTTAAGTTTGATCATTGATGACAAGCTAGTGCACAATTGCATGATTGATTCTAGTGCAAGCAATTCTATAATGCCTAAGAGTCTAGCTAACAAGCTAGGTTTAACATATGAGCCTCTTTCAAAGGGAGTGATTCAACTAGATGGTTCTGTTGTTAAGACTGCTGGGGTGATTAAGAATTTAGCTCTTACCTTGCATGCATGCCCAAATTTTGCAATCCCTTAAGATATCTATGTTATTGACCTACCATCTTATTTTTCCATATTCCTTTCTAGGGATTTTATTGCTAAGTTGGGTGGGTTTCTATCTTCGTATTGGTCACATTTGTTTTTCAGAACAAGGTATGGTACAAAGGTAACCATAAAGTCAGAACCACAAGACAAGGATCATATTGAACTGTATGTCCCTAGCCCTATAAATGGCAACCTTTATCACCCAATGAGCTAAAGGATCAATCCATGACCCTAGACCCCAACACACCTATTGAGGATGTGAATCTAGATGAGTGGGCAGTTGAGAATCATGAAGTTGACCCTTTTAGTCACACTGATGAGGTAGGATTAGGCATTTACATGATTCATGAACCTGATGCAATGGTTCCAAATATGGTCAAAGATCAAGATCAACTTGAACAACAAGATAATCAGCTTTGGAAGCTATATTTTGATGGCTCAAGAAGCAAAATGGGTGCTGGTGGAGGAGCCATGTTGATTTCACCTGATGGAGATAAGTATTACCCAACATTGAGGTTTGATTTTAGCTATACAAATAATACAGTTGAATATGAGGCACTTATTCATGGCTTAGAATGGGCCAGAAAGAAAGGTATAAAGTGCTTACAGGTCTTTAGTGATTATGAGTTGATTATAAATCAAGTTAGAAATTTGAATGTTACAAAAAATGATTTGCTTAAGCTGTATAAGCATAGAGTTTGGGACTTAGTTGAAGACTTTGATGCTTTTAATCTATTGTCCATTCCTAGAAATCAAAATAGACATGCAGATAAGCTTGCTACCATAGGATCTTAGTTTGACATTCCAACTGATATTCATAATGTAGAGGTACAAAAATATGTAAAATTTGTTGTTAGACCATCTGTACCTGATAACAATGTAAGTTGGCAAGTTTTTGAGAGTGATGAACAGATTTTGAGTTTTCTAATTGCAAAAGCTAATTTTGTAGTTGAAAATCAACAAAAATGGCAGCAACAATATGACAATCAAATTGTGCAATTGAATTCAAACAAGCTACCCAAAGGTTTGGTAACCTTGGAATCTGTTTTCAATTTAGATGACTAGGTCAGAAAGGACAAAATCAACATGACAGTTAAGTAGGAGCATTATGAGCCCATTGAGATATTCATAGATAAGCTCCTCAAGCTTGGTAAGGTATGTACCAAAGAGGAACAACAAGCTTTTATTTTACTTTGTCAAGAATTTAGTGATATTTTTGCTTGGTAATATGGAGATTTAAAAGATTTTAACCCTGAGCTAGCTCAACACACCATTGAGTTAGAGCCCAATGCAAAACCGGTGAGGCAAAAACAAAGACCTCTTAATCCCAAGCTTGAGCATCTTATGAAAGCATAATTGAATAAGTTAATTGAGAGTAATATCATCTTCCAATTAAGCATACATCATGGGTTTCTAACTTAGTTCTAGTTAGAAAGAAGAATGGTGAGATTAGTCTTTGTGTTGATTTTCGTGATTTGAATAAAGCCTCTCTCAAAGATCATTATCCATTGCCTTCAATGGAGTAGATTTTGCAAGAGTTGTTTCTAGTTCTGATAGATTTTCTTTGCTGGATGGATATTTAGGATACAACTAGATTTTAGTAAAGGAAGAGGATCAATACAAAACTACCTTTACCACCAATGGGGTATCGTGGCCTATAGAAAAATTCCCTTTGGTTTGTCTAATGCAGGGGAAACCTTTCAGAAAGCAATGGGCATGGCTTTTCATGGTCTTATGAACAATACTGTTCTAGTTTACTTAGATGATGTTACAGTTTTTTCAAAGAATGCTAATGAACATTTTGGTCATTTGAGGTATTGTTTTTAGAGATGTAGAGAGTTTTGGGTTTCTCTTAACCCAAAGAAGTGTATATTTTTTGTCCATGAAGGTAAGATCCTTGGACACATTGTTTCAAAACACAATATTTCTATTGATCTAGGAATAATTTCTGCCATTCTAGCTTAACACCTACTAGCACATAAGAAAGGCTTGCAAAGCTTTCTCGGTAGGATCAACTTTGTGAGAAGATTCATACCTAACATTGTAGCATTATTGCAACCTCTTACAACTATGCTTAAAAAGAACATGACTTTTAGTTGGACTAAATAGGGTAAGAGAAGCTTTGAGAAGATTAAGGAAGTCTTTGTAGCTGCTCCAACACTCATTAATCCTAACTATGATAAAGATTTTATTTTGTATGTATTTGGAGGTGTTGACACTATTTTAGCTATACTTTGTCAACAAAATGATGAAGGCTTGGAGCAGCCTGTGGCATTTTTCAGCCAAGTGTTGCATGATTATGAGGTAAAATATTCATTTGTTGAAAAACATGTGTTTGTTGTTGTTAGAAGCCTCAAAAAATTTAGGCACATGCTCTCTACCAACAAAATTCAATTGCTAGTTGTGCATCCAACTGTTAAATATTTCTTGCTTAATAAGGATATTAATGACAAAAGAGTAGGTTGGATAACTAAAGTAATGGAATATGACATTAATATTAAAGTTACTAAGCTTGTTAGAGGAGAGGGTTTGTGTGAACAACTTGCTGAAAATGCAGAAAACAACCAAGAAGGTGATGAGCATGTTGCAACAGTGCTCAACAATGAAGAGCAAGGTGTTGTTTCAGCTCCTTCTACAAGCTGGATGTAGTAAATGATCCATTATTTGTAAATTGGTGATTACCCTGAAGGTTTGGATAGAGAAAAAAGGAGGTACTATAGGCTTCAAGCCATCCCTTATGCTGTTATTGATGGTGTTTTATATAGAAGGGATTTTCACGGTGTTTTGTTGAGGTGCATTGAGCCAGATTAGATAGAAAAGTTACTGGAAGAGTTTCATGATCTATTGGCTAGATCTATTTAAAGATGCATTTTCCTGGGTTAGGAAGTGTGATAAATGTTCACTGTTTGCAGGAAGCAAAGGCTTGCAGCCTTACCTCTACACCCCATTCAAGTAGAGCATCCATTTTCCAAGTGGGGTCTTGGTTTCATTGGCCCTATTAATCCAACATCAAGCGCAGACCATAAATGGATTCTAACTGCAACAAATTATTGTACGAAGTGGACTGCGGTTGTTGCTTTGAAGGAAGCAAATGAAACCTCTATTTTGAATCTCCATCAAGATTTGGTGTCTAGATTTGGTACTCCTGATTCTATCATTTCTGACAATGCATTGGCTTGTATTGGTTTAAGGATTTCTAATTGGTCTGTAAAAAATAATTTTTTTTTTCTGAAAACCTCGTCTAATTATTACCCACAGGGTAATGGACAAGCTGAATCCACCAATAAAAAATTGATTAAGATCATTAAAAAGACCATTGAGGAAAACCAGAGGACATGGCATGACAAGTTGAAGTTAGCCCTTTGGGCTGACATAATAACTCCTAAGAGAGCCACATGTTACTCTCTTTATGTTCTCACTTATGGTAAGGAAGCTATGTTACCAATTTTTGTTGAATTACCTACTCTAAGCTTCATTAAAGAGATTGAGCTGTTAGAGGAGCATCCTATGGAAGTAAGGCTTGCACAACTAATGGAACTAGAGGAAACAAGAAAAGAGGCATTGAGGAATCTTGAGATTCATCAAGCTCAAATGAAGAGATTTTTTGATAAAAGAGCAGTACCAAGGGATTTCAGTGTTGGTGATCTTATTTTAAAATGGAATGAGCTCAAAAGAAAACATGGTAAACATACCAAGTTTGATGCAATGTGGGATGGACCCTATGTGATCACAGAGTGCAAGCCATACAATACTTTCCAGCTTTCTAAGCTAAGTGGAGAGGTGTTTCCTATCCTAGTCAATGGGATCCACCTTAATCATTGTCTCTGAGAATAAGTTCTACAGTTGTATCATAGTAGTTAGTGTTTTCTGCTAATAAGTGTTCAAGGCACATTTCTTCCAGTTATATTTTTCTTTCCCTAAGTGTTGTTGCACAGTTTACTGGCCACCAGGGCCTTGGTAGTATGCTTTCTATTTGGTTTTTGCTATTGTATGGAGTATTTGTAGCTGAGTTACAATGGTTTTCTAAGTTTGGAGGGAAAAAATTTGACTACATGCCCAATGGATTGTTTAGGAAACTGGTCTAGTAATGCTTAGTAGGCAAGCGTTCAATAGGAATCACTAGAAATGTTACCAAATTTTCACCTACAACTCAATTTGGTAGAGCTGAAATAGTTGATTACATCTAGAGGTGAAAGGTATTCAAATATTTCTGCTAAAATCTTAACCACCACATATCAAAGGATGCTATCAAAAGAGATTCAGTTTTATTGTGCAATGTTTGACAACAAAAGAAATTATACAAATTGCATGAAATTGTTATTTTTCATTCATTTTGTGATAGAAATACACACAAGACTTCATAAATGTTGTTGTTTTATACATTTAAAGGAAAATAATGCTCAAATGTCCCACACAAGCCATGGGAGTAGATGAACTAATGCAACATAAATATAGACTATACATCTGAAGATGAAAATAGTGAAAAAACACATGAAAGGAAGTATATCCATCATTGCCTGTTGTAGTCCTGTGTTGGTGTTTGTTGTTTCCAACTCCTCCTTGCTCCTGATCTTCAGATGAACCTGTAGATGATTGAAAAGATTGGTTAGAGCTCTGGATATAAATCTCCTCATATGTCCTATCAACATAAATATAACATATGTCTATGATGCATTCAATTAGTTCAACAAGTATCAAATGTATGCAAGAGAACCTGAAAATCAAACATCACAGGAACATTGAGCTTCACTATTTTTTTATCTAACATGTTTGTTCACTGTGCAAGTATAGGTGAAATTTTGTTGCTGGATTCATCTCTTTTGACATCATAGCATGTGGGTTAGAATGTGGCTCCCACAAGGGTTGAGCCCAACATGCTATCTCATGAAGCTGAAATGTGCCATAGTAAATCTTACTCTAACCACATTGGTGCTATTTCCTTTGACATCGGTTCCTCTTCCTTTGAAGATATCATAATTTGCTGACTTCATACTCTTAACAAGAGATACATTCGTAGAAAAGGCAACCAATATCAAAGGAAACAACACAAGGGTAGTTAAAGCCTCTTTATTGCATAATACAATTCTTAGTGAGTAGGAGATAAGAGCAATGCCATTTTTAGTCTAAGGTTGCATAGAAGGAAAGCTTCAAAAATAGTAAAATTTGTAGAAGAAAGTGCCATGGAATGCTTAAGTAATCTGCATAATAGAATAAAAGTGCACCTTTTCTCATTAAGGAGTTTTATTTGCATACAAATTCTTTATGTTGACATTGTTTGGTATCATTGAATAGTGTTGTCATCATGATTTCATATCTTTTATTGCTATCATACATCATGTTTTATGTTGTCTATATTATTTGAAGTGCATACCCTGAAGGTACAACCACCAAGGATCAAGAGGTGTTCACAAACAATGCTCACATTGAAGGGACAACAAAGAATGTGCTATTCATGGAGGGCTAATATGGAGTAATCATCAGTTATTTATTGTATGAGTGAATAGAGTAATGGGACAACCATTAAAGTAACATAAAGAGAATGCAAAGACAACATATATGACCGAGCTATCTAATACAAAAGAGCAATCATTATCAAGGAGCAATGAGTCTTTTGAAGATAAAGTACACAGGTGTCATGAAAGTGAAAATAAGTGCATTGTTTCTCTCCAGATGCAAACATACTAGAGTAAACATCTTGTGCAATGAATGAATTATTGACATTGAACCCATTATTGCATATGTGATGCATCTGTGTGTAAGTTTACAAAGTGCTTGGAGGGTGAAAATGAGTTGAAAATGAGACTCTGCTAGCAAGAAGATAATAATTGGACTGTGTGTGCATTTTATATGCATTAGAAAGCCATGGTAAGAGGAAGCATTGGCCATAGTGAAAGTTTGTCCTCTTTTCATTTTCTCGAAAGCAGAGTGAAGGATTTATGAAAGTGTGGAAACCAAGAGTAGTGAATGCAAACCTGTGAATGCAAGCGACCTCAACATAATCAAAAGGGCATGCTTTATCATTAAAAGTTGAGTATGATGAAATAATACAGAAAATGCAAATGCTTTTGTGAAAAGGGTTTGGGAGGTAGAGAAGTGCAAACCCAGTTTTTGCAAACCTTAAGGCCGAGCCAAAGAGAGGGGTTTTCATCTTATTTTACAGCAAATGGGAAGCCACAACTAAGGGTTTCAAGGCCATGCTTCTTGAAAATCTAAATGGAGGAACCATGACTAGCAAAAGAAGAAACCCTCGAGCTTGTACAAGCTTAAGAAGCACCCATAAATTTGAAAAGCCGCGACCATGAAGGTACATGAAGGCTTTAGAAATTGAGAAAATAACAAACCTAGAATGTAAAGAGTTTTCCATGATAGAACCCATGAATTTTTTATGCCTAGAATGCACAGGAAACACAAACACTTTCATTATTTTTGCACTTATTGAGCTTGAATCGAGCATCTTATCAACAGGAAATGAGAAAGAATGTAAGGTTCGATGGATAGAGAACATACCTATGTTTTTTGTCGATTTCTCATAAGGAAAATGCATTCAAATTTGTAAAGAAAAAACTCGATGAAAGGATCGAGCTCAAATCCCATGTCGATGATGGCAGCCTCAAAACACAAAAGGATTTATCAAAGTGCGAAAGTGGAAAATGCATCAGAAAAATAATAACAGGCTGTGGGTAGGAGCCATTAAATGCTCCAAAAGATATAGAAAATGTGAGATTCTTGTGTCTCTTCTACAAAGAAGCCTTACCTAGTGGGTTTCCTGTGAAGAATTCGCCATGAAAGCCTCAGAAAAGCTCCACATCGAACCCCTACCATGGCAACGCCCAAGTTTTCTAGTAGAGAGAAAAAATGAAGTGAAGAATGAATGCGAAAAGAGAGGAGGCCAAATGTTTTGTGTTTAGGGTTTCTTCTTACCCTAAGTCAGCCTTGTGGATTTTTTTCCACATTGTTTTAAAAATTTCATGCCCAAGATAATACCTTAGTGGTATTATTTCGAGTCTTTTGCATATTGAAGTCATACCTAGGCATCTTCACTTAGTTTATTTTTCTAATTTTGAGAAAAATCAAATGCCATGTGAGCTTATTCCTTTCATAAATAAACCATATATATCATATAGGCCTTGTATTTTTTGCAAAAATAAAATCAAAGCCTAGGTCGATCTTCTTTCTATTTTGCAAAGTCAAAACTGCAAACATTGTAAGATATTATTTAAGCAATGTTTCTATAAATTTCTTGAGTAATTGTCAATTAAAATGTAGTAAACAAGGCAAGTGCTTAATATGTAAAAGGCATTTTCAGTTCATTTGCCATTTCCAGTCTGAGTTCCCTTATGAAAAATAGAAAAAATTGAGTGAAATGAGCCTTCTATTCCTAATTTCAGTCAGTTCTGGGTGATTTTTTGAGTCTTTTGGGGTCGACCCTCTTGGGAGGGAAAGTTTCCACTTTTTTCACTCAATTTGGAGTAGTTTTGGGCCCTATTTTTGAGGTTTTTTCTCCTTGCTCAAAAATGGCACTGGATTTTCTACTATGGTGAGCAGTTAACTTAGATTTTTCCCTTCTCACTCATGGAGACACATTGGAGTTATATATTGGAGAAAAAACTTAGTTTTTCTCAGCAGAAGTTTAGATTATTGATTCTTCCTCTCTTGATCACTTGTAGAGAGTTTTGTAAGCATTTTGTAACTCATATTTTCATGACATTCTGATATAGCAGTTCCTTTCAGATCAATATAAGCAGCAATGCATTCCTCTTTCATGTTTTTGTCTCATTTTTGTAGTAGATGATTTGATTTCTAATTGTGATTCTAAGTGTTGAATCCTTTTGCATGTCTCATTATTGCAAGTGTGTGTGCAGAAGTTTCATGTAATATAGGTTGTATGTTGTGTTTATTTTTAAGCCTTCATACAAATCACTTTTGTGTCGCATGTTTCACATGAGATTGTGAGTGTTTTGAGAGCTGATTGTGAGTTGAATTAGTGAATAAATTTAAAAGTTCTCGTGCATCACACTTTAAGTTTCAAGTCTTTTTCATTTCAAGTTATCCTTCTATCCCTTTTATCAGAAAAGTCTCTAGTTTAGGTGATCTACTAGGGGGACCAACCCTCTTTGGAGATTCATTCTCACCATAAGTCACCCACAACTTGAGAATGTTTCCATGTTACACAGGATAGTTGAGTCTAACTTAGCTAGGGTGCAATCCTAATTGATAACAAAGTGAATCCAAGGGATATTATCCTCTAGACTATTTGATTAGTCCCTCTATGTAAATGCAAGGATATTTGAAATCCTTTGATCTTAATAAAAATTATGGTTGGCAAAAATTGTGCATAACTCTTCTTTCAAATTCTTTGTGTGTGAAAGTTTTTTTATTTGAAAATGTTTTTAGAATACTAAGTAAGACTTCCTAATATTTAATTAAAATTGAACCTCCAAGTGGAACATTACTTGTGAAAATGGTTAGAACAAGAACCAACCTTGGGGATAGCCAAGAGGTAGGCCAAGGTGAAAAAAAATTTGAGGCTAAATTTGATCGTATTTTGGCCATGATGAATGAGACTAGAGAAAGAATTAGACACCTTGAGCAAGAGGTAAGAGGAACAAAGAGTCAAGAATAAGAAGTTCCTAATGGAGAGGAAGGGGAAATTTTTAATGATCATTCACAGTCGAGTGATCATGAAAAAAAATAATCACAATCTAGGTCTGAAGGAAGCAAGAGGAAATAGATTGCAAATGAGTCATCCAGAGATATGAGGAAGGTCACCCCTCCTAAGTTTGAGGGAACCACCAGTGGGGATGCAACTGAAGCATGGCTCACGGAGATGGAGAAGTATTTTGAGATAAGGAATTACTTTGAGATAACCAAGTCTATTTGGGGAGCATTTCAATTAGCTAGAGAAGCATCCACATGGTGGATGAACAAAAATATGGAGCTTGGGGTAAGTTCATCAAGTCTTAATTGGAGTGAATTCATGGAAATTTTCTGAAAGAAGTGGCTACCTCAACTTTACTATGATCAAAATCTTATTGAATTTTAAAACTTAAAGCAAGGAGATTCCTTGATAAACAAGTATTGGGAGAAATTCACTCATCTCCTAAGGTACATGCCCATGTACCAAAAGGACAGGCTATTTCACATAAGGAAGTTCATCATGGACCTCAACACCCAAATTAGAGAAGTAGACATGCACAGTATTGCTACTATGGACTTGGTGTACGAGAAATCCATTAAGCAAGAGAAGAGGCTCAAATCTATCTCTTCCTATGTGAAAAGAATTGAAAAAAGTTTAATTGGTTGCAAGCTAATAAAACTCCGAAGAAGCCAAGTAATGGGAAATATTTTCAAAGGAAAGGGGACAAGGGATCCCATAATAATAAAAATGAATCTAGAAGGGACCATAGGGGGAATAACAACAACAACAACAACAACAACAATTCTGGTAGGAATGAAGGCAATTCTAGAAAGCCTGCATCAAGGAATGGGCCATTGAGAGGATGTTTTACATCTAGAGGGGATCACTACACAAGTTAGTGTCCCAAAAAACCATCAAGGACACAACCACATGTAAATCCTCTACCTTCTCAACGAGAAGCATTCCAATAGAAGATTCATGTGGCGCTAGACAACTGACAGGCATAGTATCAGATTACTCTCGTGGAAATCCCAGGTACTTTGTTTGGTACAACTATTTCAATTCTAATTGATACTAATGCTACAAAAAAAATTGTTTCTCCTAGTATAGCCAATAAAATATCTAGAAAAGTTGGCCATATGGAAAAGTCTTGGATTGTTGAGTGCGCAAACCAGACAAGAGCTAAGGTGGAGCAATATTTATTTGAAGCAAGGGTTGAAATTTCGAGTTTCTCTACGGAAGTGAATTTGTATATAGCCCCCCTAGGTTCATATGATGTCATATTAGGAATGAATTGGTTGTGGAAGCATAGAGCCAAGGTAGATTTCCATGCAAAAACTATAGAATGTCTAGATGATCTTGGAAATTGGGTATTCTTGCAAGGAATGCCTAGAGAAGTTAAGTTGTGAAAAATATCTGTTATACAATTGCATAAAAAGAAGAATGGACGTCATATTTTCACTATAAAAATGGGAAAACTTGAAGAATGCAATGGGTTCATCTTACAAGATGATGTAGTATACTATGGACCCCAATATCTTCAAGAAGCTGAGGATGGCAAAATGGTGGAACTAGGAAAATCGGATATGGAGAAATATCCTATCCTAAGGGACTTTGTGGATGTATTTCCAGATGAATTACTTGGATTACCTCAAAAAAGAATGTTTTATTTCTCTATTGACATTGTTCCAAGGTTAGAACCTATATCAAAAGTTCCATACAGGATGACCACGACAAAATTAATGGAGCTAAAAGCTCAATTGGAGGAGTTGTTTTCCAAGGGTTTGATTAGATCCATCATTTCATCCTGGGGAGCACCAGTGATCTTTGTGAAGAAGGATGGTACATTGTGCTTATGCATAGATTATCGCTTTCTTAATAAGGAAATGATAAAGAACAAGTACTTGTTACCACATATCGATGATCTCTTTGATTAGATGTGAGGAGCGACAGTGTTTTCAAAAATTGATCTACGATCAGGATATCATCAACTGAGCATCAAGGATGAAGACATATTCAAAATAACCTTTAGGACTAGGTATGGTCATTATGAGTTCATAGTCCTACCTTTTGGACTAATGAATGCACCTGCAACATTCATAATTTGATGAATAATGTATTCAGGGATTGCTTAGATAAGTTTGTGTTGGTCTTCTTGGACGATATTCTTATTTACTCCAAGGATGAAGAGGAATATCTTCAACATCTAGGGATTGTTCTCCAACGTTTAAGAGAGCATAAGCTTTATGGAAAAATATCAAAGTGTATCTTCTTTCAGAAGGAAGTGCGCTATCTGGGTCATGTGATTTCAGTTGATGGGATTGTAGTTGATCCAACTAAAATAAAAGTAGTACTTGAATGGCCAGTGCCAAAGAATGTGCCAAAATTTTGAAGCTTGATGGGTCTGGCTGGTTATTATCAAAATCTTGTAGTAAAATTTTCTAGAATATCTTTTCCCATTACTTCATTATAGAGAAAAGGGAAGAATTTTGAATGGTCGAAGAAATGTCAAGTGATATTTGACCAACTCAAGGAGAAGTTGACTACAACTTCGGTACATAAAGTACTAGATTTGGATGGTGATTTTATTGTCATCACAGATGCTTCAGGAGAAGGTTTGGGTGGAGTGTTGATACAGGATGGGTGAGCCATAGCCTATGAGTCAAGGAAGCTAAAGCCTTATGGGAAAAAATATTCTTCACATGATTTGGAATTAGCGGCGATTGTCCATACATTATAGATGTGGAGACACTATCTTTTGGGGAAACCTTTTGAACTAAAGACCGATCATCACGATCTAAAGTATTTGTTTACTCAACTGAATATGTATGCATGAAAAAGGAGATGGTTGGAATTGATATCTGATTATGATTTAATATCAACTATATAAAGGGAAAAGAAAACTAGGTGGAAAATGCCCTAAGTTGTAGGAGACATATCTCCTTGATGGTATCAATTCAAACTGATTTCAAGGGTCAAGTGTTACAAAAATCCAAGGGTGACACATACTATAATAAAGTCAACACAACACTCTCAAATAATCCTCAAGACTCAAGGTATGAAGGATTTCACTTTGAACCTGATGGTTTATTAAGGTTTAAGGGAAGAACCTATGTACCCGACTCAGAGGAATTTAGGAATTTAGTGTGGAAAGAAGTTCATACCACACCTTATTTTGGACATCCTAGAGTAACTAAGTTGTTGGCTAATGTGAAGCCATTGTATTTCTAGAAAGGAATGAAAAGGGATGATGTAAGATTTCTAGTAATTTTCTTAGAATAGCAAAGGGTGAAGGCAAAACATCATCACCCTACAAAATTTTTGTATCCTTATGAAGTTCTAGAAAGGAAATGTGTAGGGACCTAACACACTTCATGCTATTTTTTTAATCCTCACATTTGTCCTCTGTATCTGAGTATTGAAAACATTCTCCATTTTTTGGATTGCCTACATACCCTGTATCCACAGGGATCAAGATACCAAAGGACCAGGGTATGATATATGTAGTTCTATTTATTCTATGTTTGTGTAACAGTGTGAGTGGGTATGCAACCCTTTCTAAGGTTCAGTTCCCCAGACGATTCTTCATCGGTTTCCACCCACTCAGTTGAAGTAGTGATAGAAACCTAGGAATCATCTACTTGCAAACACCAAAAAGAGGTGTTTGATGTGAATTTTCAATTGATATACTTTATTGTTTACCTATACACATTTTTTTTTAATTTTATTATTTCTAAAGGTTAATGATTTGTTTTTTTCCTTATCCCATACATATTAATTAAATCTTAAAACCAAGACACAACCAAAGTGTTTGGTTTTATATTTAGAAATGAGTACATTAGAGCTCTAATCTTTATAATGAAATATTTACTTGACAATTCAAAATTTTAGACTCAATGGCTAGGTAAAACTCCTAACTGAAAGATAACATCAATAAATGCTAACAACACAAATTTAATAATCCTTTACCATGCAATATCAAATCCATAACTGATAACATATAAATTTAAGATTGGTGACTAATATATCATAACAAGGTAGATTATTGATGCCTAATATTACTAAAGCATGGATTACTAATAGACTAGGTTATGCAAGATTTCACTATTTTTGATAAAATTTATTTATCACATCAGTATCCAACTTTATCCATTACGAAACATCAAGGAAACAAAGTTTATTAACTGAATTCATGTTATTATATTCCACAACCTTTAATTTGTTAAGTTCCATGAATTCACCATAATAAAAAAATCAATACCCAAATTACAATAATCTTTAAGTATTTTGATTTTACCTCAATCATACTTTATCCTATCAATAAATAACCTTTTAATAAAACCTCATGTGATAAATTGCCTTATCCACAAGAGGCCAATTGATTGATGAAAAATCAACTATTACCAGAATATACAAGATTAATAATAATTATGAACAAGGTAACACTACAACTATATATGATACTCACAAATAATTATATGCATTCATTACTAACATTTTAAAACAATCCAAATTTTCAATATCAAGAAATATGAGGAAATATATTTAAATTATTATACAACACAATACCAAAGAATATCACTTTGTTAGTGTAGACATGTAAAATTGACTTAACACCTATCACATCTCAGAATGACCTCGAATCAATTCGAAACAACTCTGAATCAACTCGGAACGTCTCAACTCAATCAACTCGTAACATCTCGTATCGATTCCCAAATCATTCGTAACAACTCAATCAACTCCTAACGCCTTAGAACGACTCCTCGAATCAATTCGTAAACAACTCCTCAATCAGCTCAAATGTTCTTCAAAATGACTTTCTACATCAACTAAGGACTTCGAATCAATCTTTAGAACGCTCTCTAATGACTTCAATCAACTTGAAACATCTTGAATCATCTCAAAATCATCCCACGATCATCAAACAACATCAAACGACATCTGAAACCCTAATTTCCTCTATTAATTGAATAATAAAACGTTATTTAATTAATTCACTTTTTCATCATTCTCAACAAATTAAATAAATACCATTTATTTAATAAAGTCTTGAAAATCCTAATTCTACTATTAATTGAATAAAACAACGCTATTTGATTAATTCATGTTTCATCATTTCAACCAATTAAATAAATTACATTTATTTAATAAAGTCCTAATCTAATCTTACTTTGTCCTGATTAGTCAAACAACGCCAATTATTTGATTACATCACTAATCCACCTTATTCCTCGGGAAATTGATTAAATTATTAAATCATAATAATTTAATTATGACATCTTCTTTCCTCCAAAATTTGAAATAATTAAATCAAACTATTCAAATCAACTATCAAAAATCAAATCAAACACAAAAAAGGAATTAATTAAATAATATTCCTCACCCACTTTCTGATTGAGAAAATCATGGATTGCTAACTAAGCAATCTAATTTTTCTAACTCAACCATCTAATTCCTAACTAAACCCTAATTGATCAATCAATTGCTAATTGAGCAATCAATTGCTGACTGATCAATCTAAAACCTTGACTAGCAAATCTATTCTTCAATCATCCTAATTGTGCAATCAACTTTGCACAATTTACTCATGTCTAAATCCTCTCAACACATGTTGACCATTGATCTAGATATTTTCCAACGTGATCCTGATCGTCGATTCAAAATCTCTTTTCCTATATAACAAACCTCTCTCCTCACAAATATGGATCATAATTTCAACTAACCTTATGCAATGAAGTGCTGTCAAGATCACCATTGATAGAGCTTCCCCATTTCTTCAAACACGAGCATCATTCATCAAGCTTTTACACGTAAGTAATGGAGGCTTTGCAGTGATACCAACAACCCAACATCATGCAAATAAACTCCAACATGGGATGGTAAACTATTATTTTTTTTGTTTGAATTTGTTTTGAATATCTTAGGATCTCATTTCATTCAAATAGCTTAGATTTGTACATTTCATGAGTGATGGAATAGGATAGATTAAGTGTTTTGGATTAGATAGTTTCTTATTTCAATCTTACATTTGATCATTGCCTTCACATTTTCCTGATGAATTCCTTCCCCCTCACACATTCTAGCATGCCCGGTGGGACCTAGGTCCTCCTTACTAACATTTTTATGAGCAAATTTGAAGTCACAGGATTCTGGGAGCCTTTTGGAGATGTTTCACGAACTGCCTAGCAAAAGCTCACTTTTGATTGTCAAGAATTTTGAGCATTTGCCACAAAAGTTGTGCTTTTTCCATGGGAACTACACCTTTGCACTAAGATCAGCGCTTTTTCTCCAAAA
>VDFB02230448.1:0-13352 GCA_007258455.2 Sequoia sempervirens | reverse complement strand
TACTTTAAAGTTTAATTTTATAGTTGCCATCTTTTGAGCACTAGGACACTTCTATACTGGAGATAGCTGAATGGTAAATACTTCTCACAAAAAAGGAGTAGTTGGAATGATTTCAAATCTCACTACCTCGAGATGCCCCTTGTAGGATGGATTAAACAAGTTGAGGATGTGTAGAAACCCTAGTTTCCCCTGTTTCCTGAATCTGACTGTTTTTTGTTTGTTTTTGTGATTTTTGGATTTTTTTTGGTGTTTTTGCATAAATATTGAAAATGGCGATTTTGCAATAAAATAATAAAAAGTCTAAATAAATTCTTACAACTCCGGAAATGACAGAATCTATTGCAAATACTGATGCTAGACTATTATTTAATCTTCTGAAATGATTACAATGAAGATTCAATTACATGCAAATAAAAAGGCAATGATATTTTATTGAAAACCTGGAAATCGCAGCAATAAATGATCTTATGAAGATGGTACGGCTGAGATGAATGAACACTTCTTCCTCTGTCCAATGCCTGTAGATAATGCCAGAGAAATAGGCGCCTCCAGATATGCAGTATGACTGGCAAAAATGATGGCGATTTGCTCAATAAGAAAAAGTACGACCTTTTTGAATGGTACGGCCTGACAGATGGTATGGCTGCAGCAGCAGCAATGAATGCAAAGTACGACTCTCTTTAAACCTCCAGAATATCAATAAAAAAGACGTCTCAATGTTAGAACCCTTATGGAATAGATATAGGCTAAAAACCCTAAGATACAATCAACCGTGAAGCTCTGTAATTTCTTCTGAATGAAGAAATCTCTTTCCTGGCAATAAATCAGATGATATCTCACACCCTCTGAATTGCTTTCACTGGAGATGGCTCGTTCCCCAATGCTCTGAGACTGAAACCCTTGGCTTCCGTGCTCTGGTCAAGACTTGATCAATTTTTAATTCACAATAACATAATGGCTCGAATTCCAATGAAAATGCCTTATACTCATGAAAAGTGCAAATTCCTTAAAGATAGGGATCATTAAAATAATTCGAACTTTTCTTTTTATTAATTCCATAGTCTTCGATGAAATTTTAATTATAAAATATAATCTCAAATGGCCCCTTCCCATGTTGGGCGACCCCTTCAGCGAAAATCACTTAAGTTATAATATTTGAAATATTATAACTTTATATTATAAGCTCCAATAATTAATATTTAATTAAATCAATTAAATATTAATATCTCTCTCAATATTTACCCGATGCACGAGCCATCTGAAGCTGACGAATAAGGAAGTGATTCTACACGTGATCAATCCATACTGCTAAAAATAGCAGGGTCCCACGCTGAGTGCCAAATACTGCTAAAAATAGCAATCAGCAAAGTAAACCAATGAGCCCGGAACGAAAGCTAACCGGACAACATCGACAATCAAGCCGGAGCTAGTTCAGCATCCCTCTATCCATCCCAATGTTCTACGAGGGTCGCATAATAGGCTAATCCTATGCTCTGAGAGATGTCAACTAGAAGGGGACATGACAGGATGGGAGTGATTGCATTTTTATTTCTACTCTTGCAAGAAGTAAGATTAAATCTCACCTAAATCTCAAGCCACTTGCTTTCCACTTCCCACCAATTTAGTTCATCAATCCATTATCCACCTGCCATTACACAATTGTTTTGATGACTGCTTTAAATTCTAGAACATCCATTGTCAATTTTTTTAACAGCTTGTTAAATTTTATGGGATCATATCAAACCCAACATGTTTAATGGTGGTTAAACCTATAAGTAGTGAAGTCACTTGAAAACCTTAACACCAAAATATTATGTGAGGTAAAATCTCTCTTCAAATTATAAGGGGAAGCTTCCTGAAAACTAATACTAACCCTATATACTAAGCTACAGACAAAATATACAATTCCCTACACTATACACTATCTTCTAGAGCTTTCCAATAATGAAATAAACTTCTGCCCTATTTGTTTGCCTCAGGTATGAGCACAAGATCTGAAACAGTTCTTTTCTCACAAGTGAGATTTTATGATTCTACGCTAAGAATAAAAGCAACTAAAATTGAATCCCACAAGGCCTTGCTACTGGCTAAAAGCAAAACCCAGCAATTTGATGCTCACAAGATTTTGAAGGAATAATTTTTTGAACAAAACAACACACAACTCCACAAATTAAACAGCTAAGTTGCAAACAAAGCTACAACCTAAATAGATATATAACATCAATACAAAGTTTGAACTAACAATCTACTTTCAATCCAATTCCTGAAATATTAAACAAAAGTATTAGAAATACACAAACAAAAAAGACATTTTCTTGAACAATAATTTCAGCAGCATAAGTGTAACATAAACTATCGTTACAAAATATTATGCTCAAAGCACTTATATGGTTACAAAAGTCAATTTTTGGGATTTAGGATAATAATTAATTTATCCTAAAAATCAATTTCTTTAAAGAAAAACACTAAAAAGTAAAAGCTATTAAAATGGTGGGAAAGAAAGCGCTTAAGACTAAAGCTAATCTAAACATATATTGTAGAGTTATCTCTATTCTTTTCTTTGTCTAAGCGGGTGTGGGGTCACCCATGGCTAACAGTTTATCTGCTCTTGTTCTCTCCCTTAAATGTCTTTGCTAACCACCAACCACCATTCTAGATCACATTTGGGATCATTGGTCAACTTGAGAACTAGGTCCTATGAGTGTTTGGATCAAAAAAATTAAAAACAAATAAAAATTGACTTGTGTTCCTGTCATGTCCCCTCTTTTGATGACTCATGGGGTGGACCAAAACACCCATTTCATAACTCCATCATGTTGTGACCTTTTCACACATCACCCCATTCAAAATGGGGACCCCCTAATTTTTGCTCCGTTTTGGGTCTTTTGGCTTTGGTTTTTGCGGCTCTCTCTTTGTTCCGTCTATCTTTCCGAGGATGTACCTATCCTTTGGGCTAGTTTGGAATTTTGACTAAGTCTGGAGTGCAGTTTCACAGATTAGGGTTTGTATTCTTCAGGCTACTTTGAGGTCAAATTGAGTTGGCAAAATGAAATCTGAGCTTGGCATTGCGATCAGGAGGCTTCAGGTAGTTTCCCAATAAATTTTCAGTGAATTCTGACAACTTATATTTTTAGTAAGTACTCAATTTGGGACCTTTTTCTTTGGACTTCTGAAATTCTGATTGCTACACCACGTTTAGAGACCTTCAAACTGCTTGCCTGCAAAATTTGAGTGAATTCTAACAACTTTCTATTTTTAGCAAGTTCTAGCTTTGGAGCAATTTTTAGGGTTTGCATGTGTGATTTATCAATGCATGTTTGGAGAATCTTTCTGTGTTTTTCGAGAGCTTCGCGATGGTATAACATGCAAGTCAAGTTGATGACTTACTATTTTTAGTAGGTACCCGCATGTAGACCAGTTTTCTGGGTTTTTTGAGATCTCTCGGGCAGTATGACATGCAACCACATCCGGCAGTCGGTTGATCACTTTTTCAGGTACTTACTATTTTTAGCATGTTCACTCCAACAACCCCTAGATCATTAGTTTCACGAGCAGAGCAGTCCAGAGCAACATGCAACAAGAACAGAGTTGAACGAAGGTCAATAGAGGCACATGCAAGTCAAATTAGGGTTTTCAACTTCAGTGCTCAAAATGAGGGGTAAAACTCGAGAAAAATGAAAAACTAATGTATCCCATCACGATCGGCTTCCTTTGAGCAGTCTACTGGTAAAATTTGAGCGCAATCCCAGTACTTACTATTTATAGTAAGTCACCTCCAGAACAACGCTAAAAATAGGAGGTCAGCACGAAAGGCCAGTGTGAACAGGTCAAACAGGTCATGAGGATCACATTGGGAAAATTTCAAGTCAAGAGGAGTTGCGGAAGTTTGAAAATCAAGTAGTTACTAAAAATAGACAGTGAGGGAAAATGGGTTAAAAAATTGACTAAGTGATTGAAAATTTCCCAGATGCCAAAATTTCCCCCTCATAGGCAAAATACACCCTACGAAGGAGTTGGATGGAAAAAAAGTTTTCAAGTCATCAAAACTGCCCAACCACCCCTCAAATGCGCCCAAGTGAACAAGGAGTGGCATAAAATTCTAAGTCTTGAAAAAAAAATTGCCTAACCCCCTACCAAATGCGCCCACCAAGGAAGGAGTTGAATGGAATTCTAAGTCAAATGAAAACTAGAGGCTCCACCCAATAAAAATGCGCCCAGCTTGTGGAAGGCCTCAAAAGATTCTAAGGCATCAACATGGCACGACCACCCTTGAAATGCGCCCAAGCTCCAAGAGGATGAGTTTAAAATTTTTCTAAGTCTTTGAAAATGGAAGCTCCACCCTCCATATGCGCCCAAATTGTAAGGAGGCCTTGAAAATTTTCTAGTGTCACAGACTGGAGAGGTTGAAATAAACATTAGTGAAAAATATCTTCAAGCGTGGAAAAATTAAATGAACCCCTTCATGTGCGCCCTTGATAAATAAGGTTGAAAATATTTTCTAAAGCTAAGATTTTTAAGGAAAAATAAGGACTCCATGGCTTATATTTGAAAATATTTTCTAAGGGGAGATAATTTAAAAAAAAAATGAAGCACATGGGTCTAAATGCACCCAAGGAAGAGACATCAAGGTAAATTTTTTTTTTCTAAGGAAAGAAACAAAAGCACAAGGGGTCATATGCTACCTCTAGAAAAGAAGGGAGCTTGAAAAAAAAAAAAAAAAATCTAAGGCGTGGAAATGAGTACGACCCCAAAATGCTTCCACCATGAATGAGAGGAGATTTGAATTTTTCTAGGGCATTAAACTCAAACTCAAGGTGGTGGAATGTTCAAGATGAGTAGGTGGTAAGAAATTTTTCTAAGTCATGAAAGAAGACCCCTTCAAAATGCTACCAAGGAGGTATTGGCCATGAAGAATGGACAACATAATATTTCTAAGGCATGGACCTCCAAAGCCCCTAGGAAGGACATAGTCAAATGTTTCCATGAGGAAAGGTTATGGAGAAGGCAAAATTCGTTGGAGGAAAATGATGAATTCTATCTAATCCAGAGATCAATCAGACCTTGAAAATAAGAACATGGAGATTAGGTAAGTAAAGGGAATTTATATTATAAAAGTGTTATGATGCTCTTCTTTTTATTTGTTTTGCAGGATGAACTTCGGGACCATAACATGATGACTTATGGACCAAATGCTCCAGGACAACATTACAACCTTGAAGGGGATAAAGTTAGGTGTTTCGAGCTCCTCCATGATGTCTCAGTTGCGCCCAAACCATGAAGGGAGATGTTGGAAGAAATGGCTAAGTGTTGGATTTTCTCCTCAAAGACTCCCAATATGCACCCAACCGTGGCAGTGGCAGCACAAGTCCAAGACAAGAAAATCCTTCAAGATCAGGATAGAGGAAGAGATGAAGGCCCAGGCGTTAAAGAGTTAAAGAATGACAGCTAAGAGGAAAATCATCGTCAAGCAGGAGAAAGAAGTTGTAGTCTTGGAGTTTCAGAATGAGATCGTGCCTGCCATGTTAGTTCAAGAGGTTGAGGCTATGTTGGCCAGATTCATGGAGTTTGCAGTCAAGGAGAAGAACAATGGGAACGCATTTCTGGATGAGAATCTTCTAGAAGATGGTGGGCATTAAGTGCTCATAGTGGTCAAAGGGAGAGAGTGGGGAATCTTTTGCTCATTTATTACCCCACTCCATATTCTGGCAGTTTTTAGGGAAGAATAGTGATCAGGGCTTATGTGGCTCGATCTGAGCCCTTCATTATAATTGAATCTGAGCCGTCCGTTGGACTTGACCAACTATAAAAGGGGCATCCCCCCTCATTTGTACATATAGATTAGAGATTAGATTAGATTAGATTGGATTGGAGTAGAGAGAGATAGCATAAGATTGATAGCTTAGCTTAGATTGGAGAGGAAGGAAAGTTTTCCATTGAATGCTTTGTAAGAAGTTGTTGTGAACACTCTCATAATAGAAAGAATTATCATTGATGGTGGTTTCATCTTTTGTTGTGGGTAGCTAGCGAGGCTTCTTCGTCCTTCCAATTCATTTAGAATCTTAAAGTAACTTAGAGTAAAATAGATTTTATTTCATGCAAGTAGATGGTAGTTGTGGAATGTGGTGTTTAATTTGAGCAAGCTTCACTTATCCATACCACTAGCAGGCTCACTGTCGGTGGGTTCGCCTTTCGTGGTCAACTGGAACATTGTTGACTTAACTTCAATTATGATTTACACGTTGATATGCGTCGTTGTGATGGTGTCTTCATGTTAAATTGTGATCTGAATACCTCTAGTTACTCCTTTGAAGATTGCACCGATTCTGTGGAGGCTGTCCGAGGTGAGGCAAAGTAGAGTTTGGTTGAAGTTTGCGAGAGTTGATTGCCATGTCCCACGCTTTAGAGTAGAGTAGCACTTTCTTAGGCCCTGCAACCATTTCCATTCAGTATTTTCTGGTTAGTATTAGGCAATTTGAACTTCATTGACAAATCTTTCGAAGTCTTGTGAAAATCCCTTTCCCTTTGAGCTTCAGTTGAACAATTACGTAAGTCCCCCTTGAGATACCAGCAAATCACATCGAGCCAATTGAGAATCCATTGCATGAAAGAACCTTGGAGTTGAATGCATGATCTTTCTAGCAATCTTAGCATGCAGGAGATTTGGATCAAGAGAGGATAGAGTAACCGTTGAAAACTTTATTCTGTGTTGGTGCGGTCATAAACAACCCGTCAACACATCATCTTCCCCAATTCCATTTTGTACATATGTTCTTCATCTCCATCACCCATGCGTCTACTAAAGGCCGTTGAAGTTTCTAAGTATGGAAGCATGTCAAATTCCCTTAGCTTGTGTAAGTCATTAGAGTTGTAGAGTTCCCTTCCTAGCACGCCTTCTCTATTTCTATTGGGGTATCGGACTTCCCCATACTGCCATGCCTCTTGGTCATTCCCTACTTTCCCTCCTTACCTCATCGGGACTTTGGGGTTTCTCATGCCATCATACCTCTCTGCCAAACCTCGATCCTCTACATGCCATTGTCAAGAAGTTAGACTCATCCTCTTTGACATACCTCATTGTGAAACTCAAACCCCTAATTGAAGGAATGAGCTATGGGGCATTTCCAACATCCAAACTTTGACACTCCTGCCTCTTTTCACTGTTCATCTCCACTATTTAATGTCCCC
Organism: Sequoia sempervirens; assembly: GCA_007258455.2. Classification (NCBI taxonomy): domain Eukaryota; kingdom Viridiplantae; phylum Streptophyta; class Pinopsida; order Cupressales; family Cupressaceae; genus Sequoia; species Sequoia sempervirens. The sequence continues at coordinate 6,167 of VDFB02230448.1, read as the reverse complement.
ACTCTAGTCAGTTTCAGGAGGAGTTGAGTTAGCCTATTTCTTGGACCCTTGTAGGTTGATAGGATTTGGTTAGGGGGTCAGTGGCCGTTTTGGTGGGTTTTGACATTTCTACCCTTTCAATCAGTGTTGGGCTCAGTGTAGGCCTTTGCAGTTCAGTGTTCGCCAGCTTCTGACAGCACGTTAAAACACTGAGAATTGAGGGAGATATTAATATTTCAGTGGTTGGGTATTTTATCGTCTATTGAGATATTATAAAGCTATTATTTGACTTTATAACATATTAAATTCCACTTGAAATATTTGTACTTTATGACTTAAATGTTAAAGTGAATATTTAAATTCACTTAAGTAATTTATTTGGGTGCCCAACTATGGAAAAGGTATTAAATACATTTTAAATGTATTTTAATGCAAAAGTGGCGTCACTTCTTGGAAGTTGTGCCTTTTTTAGGTCATAAGGCAAATGAAGCAAATCGACCTCATGATGTTATGATTATTTGACTTTGCTTCAAAACTTCTCTGTGATTTTGTAATGTCCCCACCCTAGCCCCACGTCAGTTTGGATTTAGCCTACTTCTGGGAACTCGTAGGCTAAGCAGAAGCTCGAATCAGGGTTTCCAAACTTCTTGGAGGACGTTTTCGTCTTTTTGCGAAGCTTGCACTTGGAAATGTTGAACTTGAATTGCGGATTCCTTCTCGGTTTTCTCGAGAGCTTCGCTGGTGATTTCGGCTCTAAGACTGAAAGTAAATTGTGGATTTTACTTTATTTTAGTAAATTCTATTTTTAAAGGCTTGACTTGTTGGACTCTTAATCAAGTAGGGTTTCATCATGGCAAATCGTCGCATTGGCATGGTTGAATTTGGCTTCTGATGCATTTCCATGGTGATATAAGATATTTAATATTATAATGTTATAATTTAACATTATAATTCCTTGTTCTAGCATCATGAATTAATATTGTCTTTAAAAGGGGGACATTGAAGGGTATTTTCACATGGAGGAAATATTTTAATATTTCTAAAAGCCAAATATTGCTCAAGGAGTTTGGACGCCAACTTTGGGTGAGCCAAATATTTTATTTAAAAAGTGAAATTTATCTTCTTAAGCAAGTACGCCATCCTAAGGGTGAAGACAAAAGACAAGTCAATGACCTAAAAGAATCTTTGAGGTGGCGCGCTTCTTGGAGGTTTCTAGAAAGCTCTTCTGAAGTTATAAATTGGAGCTCGGGGTCCTCATTTTGTTTATCTGATGAATTTGCAAAGTTATGCTGCCGGAATGGTGTTGGAATTGTGTTAAAATTCAAACCAAAAATTTTGCTTCACTCAAGGCATTTTGCTTAATTGAGTCTTAATCTTGTTAAAGTGTCACAACAATGTTTTTGGGGTTTTCAAATATGGAGTTGGTGTTAGTACTCATGTCATCACATCAAGAGATTTAAAAATGAAAATCAACTTAAAAACGCTAATTTTCATTCTCCTCGAGAAGGGAGCACATTCTAAATAGGCTCTATCTTTAGGGGCCCTGATCCTTAGGGTTTGTCACCTCCAAGCATCTCATTCCAAGATCACGCCGCCTTTCGCATATTTACCGTTTCTCCGCCAACGCACTGCTTTTGAGCAAGTTACGGAAGATACAGTGCAGATCAAGGCGAAAGCAAGAATTGGCTAACACTGGAGAAAAGCGCAGCTTTTCAGAAAGGCGCCCATCTTTTTGAGGTGCCAGATGTAGGTTTTTGGCTGAATGCCATCCAAGATGTTTATCTCACATTTGTTCAAGCTTCGCGACGCATCCGTCAGTGGGTGAATCTGAGTTGCTGAAGTGCTTGAACCTGAGGTCAAACGTTGGGTCAAATCTTAGTCAAACTATCAGAAGAAAGAGCAAAAGAGCACATTTTGAGAAAGGCGCCCAAGCTTTTCAGGCCTTCAATGCTTTCTTTCTGATGATTTAAGATGCCTAATGTGTCCGTGTTACGCTCGGGGCTTCAAGGTTCGCCTCACGACGAAGATGTCTCGCCTTTGCAAAGTAGCTGGCATTATTTTTGTTTTCCCGTGAATGGCTGGGTCTGGGATGAAAAGAGCAACTTTTCAGCATGCCCGCTTTTCACCCCTCGATGATGTTTTCTCGAAATGTGTCTTTGCGTACCATCGCGGTATCGATGTCGCCTTACGCGAAGAAACCCAGATCCGGGAAATTCCGAAAAGTTGATAACCGGGTTATGAAGGATTTATTTTTTCCCTTCGTCGAAAATGCGGTCAAAATTCTGACTAAGTTCCAGAAAACGCAACTCTTTCAAAAGGTGTTTGATTTTGAGCTTCAGAGCGTCGGCCATGGACGGCAAAGGTCAAGTGATATCATTTGATCGTTTTATCAGCCCGCAGAATGCACCCGCTACCCACCTGAGTCAGTCAACCAGTGTCAGAGGATGAACAGAGGTCCCGATAGAGGTTTTAGCCTAAATTTTCATGAAATTTGGCTAAGTCTGGAATTCGCCCAAGAGTTCAAATTTGAAATTTTCGAAAGTGAGTTGAATGGACGCCTTAACTGGAGTTCTGACTGCAGTTAGACTGAACGATTTCTGGGTTGTCATCTTCAGTTCATATGTTTGCATGTGGAGAAATCTTTCAGTTTGCATGTTCAGTTAACTGGTTTGCATGTTCAGTTAACTACCTTGCATGTTCAGTTAACTTGATTGCATGTTAAGTTTAACTGAAGATTATTACTAAATGTCAACTGAAGTTTGCATGCATGGCGAATTTGGTCAAGATTGTGAAGATGGCGCTTCATTGCATGTTAACTGAAGTCATGGAAAGGGACGCCATATTTTGATGAAGCATTATTTTGTGAAGCATGAAGCATAAGATTTGTGAAGTATGGCGAATTTGCATGTCAACTTGAGTTTCAAAAGGGTCGCCATATTTAAGGTTGAAAAGTGAAGCATTTTGTGTGAAGCTATGCACTTTTTAAGGAAGGCAACTTTAGTTCAAAAGGGTTGCTATTTTTAGATTTTAATTGATTAAAGCATGTGAAGTTGGCGCACTTGTTGAAGGCCAAACCGAACTTCCAAAAGGGTCGCTATTTTTAGCTTATTCTTTGCATGAAGATGGCGAACTCTTATCTCATTCTTGTTGTTAACTGAAGCTATCTAAAGGGTACGCTTTAGGTCAAATTGATGAATCTAAAGCAAATTTGAAGATGGCGAACTTAAGACAAGTCTTAACTGAAGCTAAAATCGCATGATGAGTTCAACTGAAGTGTTGAAAGGGCAAACCCTAAAGCACGTCCACCTTTTGAGCTTGTTTGAGTTCTAGTTAACTATTATGAGGTCCAATGAGAAGCCAAGCGCCATTTTTAATGCATGCTTGCTTTAGTGCGAATTTCTTATGATGAAATTCTATATATTTCAAGAGTGGCGTCCATTATTGCATCATCTTTTGCTCTGAAAGCTTGTATTTTCTTGAGCAACCAGCAAGCTTAAGGTGATTCAGGTGTCCGTTTTCAGCGTTCTTCGAGGCTACGAGCTCAGATTCTTCAGAGGAAGTCAATTCTAGACTTCATTTCCACTTTGCATGCAGGTTTTATAAAGATTCGAAGAAGAGATTTGCAGATTTTTCAGAGGCAGACAAGCAAAACTTTCTATCTTCTGTCTTATTTCTTTTGTTTCTCACCTTAGGTACTTTCTTCGCATGCCAGAGTAATTCAACATATTTTCAGAATCTGTTCATCTGGGTTCTCATATTTCAGCGTTTGCAACAAGACCCACTTCTTAGATTTTTTCGAGAAAATCGCCCCGTAGCCTTCATTCTGAAGCTCTGAGCCTTTTTCCGAGAATCTCTTTGCATGTGGGCTTGAATCACATTTTTTCGAGAATCCAGCTATTTGGGTTTGTTCAGAATTCAGTTGTGCACAAAACCCATGTTCCAGAATTTCTTCGAAAATTTCTCCTGTCAAAAGCTATTTTTAGCCTTGTTCAGTGTTTTTCAGAAAGTTCTTCAAACATATTCGACTTTACAGTCAAAAGTCACCATTTTCAAAATGCAGTTCAATCTCATTGATTACAAGGGGAAATCAGTCCTTACACATAATTTCACCAAGACTTCAGATACGGACCTAAACCATGTTTATCCAGTGGTCAATCTGAGCAGTTTAGAAGGTGTTAGCAGCAATTCGATGAGGAATCTTGAGCGTTCCGGGTTGCTGGCAGCGGCATCCATTCCTGTTTCTATCTTCGATCTTGAGTTCGTACTTGCTTGCATTAAGCATTATGACTCGCCTTCACGACAGATCAGATCGGTTGATGGAAGAGTGGTTTGCAGTCTCAAGCCGAAGGACATAGAAAGATGTTTTGCTATTTCTCCTCGCTCAGATAACTTTACTGTTGATCTTGAAGCTTGTGAGAAAATATGGGATGCTGATCATCAACGTTCACAGAGAAAGGTTGCTCAGAAATGGTTGACAATTCAAAAAACTAACTTGCCTAAGAAGGTTGGTCGTGGTGAATTTAAAGGAGAAGTTGCTGTTTTGATCACCTTACTCAATCGAGTTACCGGCCAGTCAGATGCTAACACTTTCCGTTCATGGATGTTCTACCTGATTACTAGAATCCTTGATGGCACAGAGCATTTTGACTGGGCTATGTTAATTAGTGATTGCTTACATCAGCAGATTTCTAACTTTCTCAAGCATCACGAGTTTCATATGATATCTTATTTGGTTTACTTGGTGGCATTTCAAGGTAGTTTCAGACTTCTTAAAACCAATGGTACTCTCGGTGTTCAGCATATTCATGAATATTATCCACAGCTAGAGTTTTCTCAGTCTGAGTAGGACTTCCGAGTGGTGAATGATCACTTTGCCATGAGAACCGTGAGGGATCTTGATGATGAGATGCACATTCGTATTTCAGCCGAGGCCAAATCAGCAATGGAGACTTGGGCAGATTGGTTCATACAGCTTCCTACTTTCACGTACCTCCGAGTTTATGGTTATGTTGGAGAGCCTCTGATGTTGCCGAGATATCCGTCAGACAAGATTGTCTTTATGGAGTTCCTCAGGCAAATGCAGCACGCTCACTTCTTTCTTCGTAGTCGTCATAAGGCTGCGGCAAATTTTCCATTCTCATTGGGAATTTTCACATGTGATGCAGCAACAGATGCCAGGCGTATGTCTACTGAGATAGAAAGGTTCAAATTCAAGCCTTATACTGAGAGGTGTTCTTATGATCCTCTCGGTCATTATGCAAATCGGTTAGAGCGAGGGATTGCACATGCGCCAGCACTTGAAGACTTCTGGGCAAATTGTGAAGATGAATTTGAAGTTCGTCGTCGTCACTATTGTAGACTTACTGTTGGACAGCTCTCTGATTACTTGTCAGAAGATGTTGATGGTTTGTCGGATGATGATGGAGAAGTTCTTCTCAATTCTTATGTTAAAGACCAAGTTGCTAGGCAGCCACTTCGCTCACCTGATTGGTATGCTAAAGAGAATACTTCTATTGAAGAGGTTTCCAGATCGGTGATCAAGACTAGTAAGTTGTTCTTGGAGAGCAAGCGAACGCGGAAGTCAGTTCCTGTAGCAGAGCCGCCAAAGGATTTCTCGTCATTGCCTTCTACTTCTAGAGCAAAACCCAGAGTTAAAGCCATTATCATACCTCCGGAAGGAGTTAGACTCAGTGGAAACACAGGGAAAAGGGCTACTGGTAAAAGGAAGCAGAAACAAATTGAGAGTGCTCCTGAAGTTCCAACAGAGACAGTTATCCAGACTGAGCCTCACGTTTCACTTCCTAGTTCACCTCACGTTCCGCCTATTGATATAGATTCTGAGCCCGAGCCACAAATTCAAGCAGGATCGGAGACGACTGAAACACCACAGGTTGATACATCAGGGACAGTTTCTCCACGAATTGAAAATATTGTTCAGTCTTGTTGGCTCGAAAAGTCTTTGGGAAGACAAAGGCGTGAACCGTCATACAATCTTGATTTATCTGAGTTTGGTGAGCCCTATCAGAGGAGATCAAACAAGAAGATAAAGAAGCAAGTGCATATCGAAAAGACCCCTAAATCAGAGATTGTGATAGAAGTTGCAGTGCCTCCAGAAGGTAAAAGCTTGGACGAGGTCGAAGTGGGTGATTTTACATTCACTAAGGCAAATCTTGGCAGGACCACACGAG
>VDFB02230447.1:0-10442 GCA_007258455.2 Sequoia sempervirens | reverse complement strand
ATAGCAAACCATTTTTAGAATCAATTTTCAACTTTGTTCTTGTCATAAACAATACAACAATCACTCATCAACTCAACTTACCCCTTAAAGGAAAAAAAAATCAAACACCTCTGTTCCTTAGACCTGCAATCAAACATCATCCCAACCATTTAAGATATCTTTGTTCAAATCAACACATCCATCATCCTATCTTCACTTAAACACCATTTGTAACAACAACAAGCAACATTAGTTTAACACTTTCACCATACCTTTAAGATACCAGTTTCATCATGTTTTGATTGTAATATTGCAATATATTAGTATAGACACAATCTGACTACTTTGCATTCAAGAAACCATTGCCATATATTGGAAACATATGCCCAAATCATCAAATCTTTCACAATCTACGTTCAAAACATTACCAAGCATAGACACAACTATGGCATCACAAATGAGACTGCTCCCAAGCACTTCACAACATTCCTTTCGTTGTTTCTACATATTCTCTGTTTTTAGCAAACAATGCCAAATATCTCTAGGAGGCCAACATTCCATCTAATTGGGTGATTCCTTTTCTATCATAATGCATTTACACAATCCCAATACAGATTCTCAGGCCTATTTTGATCCTTTTCAACATACTATAAAAATTTATACACTTATTTCACAAAATAGAGTAGAACCAACATGCTATCTACTGGTAAAAGCCCTTAAATAGGTCAATTTATCAAAGAAAGTCATCATAGAACTACTCACTAATCCACCAAACCTGCAAACAGTCTTAGGCCATGTGTAGAAACTCACAAATAAACAAGTTTCAAGATGGGAAACACCCATCAATACACAAAATCAGTAAACATTTGATTATAGGGTGAAAACACACCAACCATGAGGGTTTCTTTAATGAAACATTTGAAAAACCTCTACTACTCTGCCCAACAATTGAAACATGCTTCATTATGTCTACAAATTATTTTGAAATCATTTCTAAGCTCCTCTACATGTTGTTTCCTCAAACCCTACTTGAAAACACCATTTTTTGAATGAGAAAATTCAGAATTTTGTTCATGCAACAGTATCCCAACTTCTTATTTCTATTTACCCCTGCCACACACATCTTCACATTGAAAAGACACTAAATATGATCCATTCCACCGACCTACTAGCCCTACATCAGTGGAATGGCTAAGAATCACTTTTTAGACTATCTAAACAATTCTAAGGAAACCACAGACCGAGACTTAGGAAACTAAGTTCAAATTAGATTGATTATTTGAATTACAATTCCTACAACTTTCAAGAATGAAAGAAGTCTCTTTCCCTGACAAGAATCAAATCTTAGAACATGCTTGAATCACTATGCAACCTAAAACAAGAATAGAAAAGGTTTCCAAAATAACTGAGCAGAGGATTTTTTATTAATTTTTATGGATTTTTGGGACAAGATCTTCCCTTTCTCGAAATGCTTACAATTCTTTTAAAGGTGTATAAATTAGTTGAAATAACTACCTCTTCATCTTCATCAACCCATTCTTTCCCTTCCACGAAAAGACTCTTCACCTTCCTGCTTTTGTGCAATTTTACATTTTTACAATAATTGACAACTTTTGTTATAAAAATCAACTTTTCAATAATATCACCTAGTGACCCATTTCATGGTGCAAATACATTGAAATTCATCATTTAATGACCTTCACTCATCATATTTACTTGAACATTACAATTGAACAAATTAGTCTTTCAAGGAATTTCATGACCTAGGTGCTCCCCTCGCCAGCACTTGTCATGTTACAACCTTACGCTGTCAATGGGGACATTTTAAATCACACACCAATACACTTTCCTCTATTACATTTTAAACCACATCTCTTTGAGGAATTTTGTTAAATTTAACAATTGACTTTCTTTGTGTATGCTTCCAAAGCTTTCACTAGTTAATTTGACAACTTAGCAATTTTTGGGTACGCTTAAAATTATTTGTCATGTCAAAGAAATGAACTATTAAAAGGAAAAAAACTAACAAATGATCAGCTCCAAGCCTTCAGAGATAAAGAGAAAAAAAGGATGAGGGAATATCATGAAAAGTAGAAATTGGGAACGATTAACAAAAACAAGCCGGGGCTGAAGAGGAACCTCAACTCACAAAAGAGAAAAGAAATTGGCGTTAATAAAGGGAACTCAATGCGAAGAGTCATGCTAGGAGATGCAGACACCAGAAGTTGGAGACACACCCTCTACCACAAGTGAATAATGAAGGGACACCATTAAGCAACAAGTGAATATGGAGGGACACCATCTAACACAAGTGAGTATGGTTGGACACCATCCACCACATCCGAAGTTGAGAGTACATCATCACTGGTTGAGGAACAAGGTAGCGCCATCATCCCCACATGAGCCTCAAGGTATGTCTTCTATTCCACCCTCGATCGAAGGTATGCAATCTAGACCACCTCAATTAAATATTGATGAAATTGCTAATGTTGATATGTATGTACCTAAGAGAACACCACCTAGAGTATTGCGTAGAAAGCCAAAGTTTTTTGATTAATATTGATGAGGATATTTTGCAGCACATGGAAGGTCAGATTCCAAAATGCACTTGTAGAAGATATGCTGATAAGATTTGGAAAATGTTCTTTGAAAGGCTAAATGAGACTGTAAGATGTCAACTATTTGTTCAAATGATGTGGGGTTTAAAGTAAAGAAACATCATGAAGACTCTTGGGTTGAGAACATCAAATGCATCAAGTGAAAACACTATTGTGAAGAATCTAATGGATGCTTATGACAGTGTGGGTAAGACTTCACGCTCAAAGGATAGTAATGTCACCCCACATGTCATTACATCAACTTTGGTAACCTATCAAACAAAGAGATCTCACCTCATTAAAAAGACAAGTTAATAAATGGGAATTAGTAGAAAAACTTTATCAAAAGCCATTCAAAGGCGGAAAAGAATTGAGGGCACCAATTCAAATGAATTATGGGAATTCTTGGGGAGACTGCCACACAAAGATAAAAAAGTTGTTGAAGCATTGAGAACACTAATTGAAGATTATTGGAAGAATAATACAAGGCCATCTCCGAATCAAAGGGATGTTGTAAGAAGGAGAAATGGTAGTCGAAACCGTGAGCCACATCCAAAGCATTTTTTGGATACGACTCAAACCCAATTTTTTCATAAATTTCAAAATTCTTATCCTCAAATTAGTATTTCTCACAGATTTTTTGAAATGATTAAACCTTTTTATGTCAAGATAAATCACACACGCACTACTTGTTGTTGTAAACTACATATTGAATTCTCTAACCATTATGATGTTTATCGTTCTATATGTTTACATTTTCATACTAACGATATTTTGCAGGATTGTGGCATAGAAGCCCCACCAAAATCTTCAAGAAAGTTCTTATCAAATTTTTTATGTGAAATAGAGGATGGCCAAATATTCTATAGGAGAACATGCTTGGATGGTTCATGTGAGTGTTGTGGTGGCTTGCAATGAATGCTAGTATGTCAACATATGGAAAGCACATATGAGGCAAGACAAAAACTAATAGAGTTCGAGAAGTATAAAACAGTGGCATATGCTACAAAAGATGGGTCTGAAGCAAAAAGGTTTGAGTTGGTTATTCAAAAGATTCCAGTGTATTAGTTCATGTCCATGTTTCGTGAGAATCTAGTGTATGAGTATGCAAGGCATACCCATAGAGCCCAATGGCTGGACACACAATTCAAGCTATGCAAGGACACCTTTCCACTTGGTAGCATAGTATCAACGGTTGAATTTGTAGAGAACTACACTCTATAGCCATAGTGTGAGGTGCAGTCACAGTATTACAACTCCACACAGGTTTTGATATTTGTGCACATAGCATTCATACATGCAGCTAAAAGTACAGAGGATGAAAGGAAAGTATTGAGGGAGTATCACTTTTATATTAGTGATGATCGCACACATTCTCTAGAGTTCATGCAAGGTTGCTTCCAGATGTTCTACAATCATTTGGCTCAGAGGGGCATATCATATGATCAGCATATAATATGCTCAGATAACTGTGCAGCACAGTTAAAGAACATGTGCATGTTCTACTGGTTGTGCAGGATGCATCTCACTACACATGTTCAACATATGTGGAAATTTTGTGAGGTCGGACATGGAAAGGGGGAGCATGACGGTGCAGGAGCATGCATGAAAAGAGAATTAGCACGAGAAGAGTTAAAGTATAAAGACAATGCACAGTTGACAGATGCAAGATCAATCATCGAGTGGTGTAATGGTTCAATGGGTCCAGGTAATGAAGGTACGTCTTCAGTTCATAGATTTTTTTGGTTGATGGATGATACTAACATTGCACCATATGAGGATTGTTGCACACTAATAGGATCGAGTGAGCTACACTCTTTCCTTAGCTCAAAAGTAGGTTCATGGAGTATCAATACATGTAAGATGGCATGCTTTTTTTCTTCATGTACAATGCAAGCCTAGAATGATTGTGAGTTAGGGGAGTGGGTTGACAAATGGCTGACAAGCTGGGTCTTTAGCCCACTTCACACGTATCACCCTCCCATGGCAATCGGAACCAACACGCGATGGAATCAATGGCCTGATTTTGACGAGGAGCGATTTTATATTGTTGATGCATTACAAATGTAGGGGCATGTTTATGTAGTTATTGGGTGCATGAAGACAACGTAAGAGGGTACAAACTATTACTTGTGTCGTTGAGGAAAAAAGAAATTGGAAGCCCCCATTATAGATGGAGAAAAAACACAATACCATACAAAGCTTAGCTGTTGTTACCGAACGCGGGTCGCAGAAGGGGTACCCACATAAGAGTGTTAAACATTCGTTGTTATAGGACTTTGACATGCATCGTAAGATTCTTCATTACTCAAACCTTGTCATGGCATCCAATGTTTGTTTGACAAAATATGGGGGTAGACCTTTGAAAAAGAACTTGTGGAAGGTCCGTGTGTCTGACCATGAGGCAATAATTGACACAATAAAGAGTAGAGTAGACCCAAATGGTTCATTGGATTAATTTGTAAGTATATGCACAATGGTTCTTATTAATTTATACTTGTATCCACGTTAGTTTGGTTGACGCCAATGCTATCATCTTATTTTACTATGTATTTGTATGTAACCAGGCAAACATTGATTGGTGTCCCCTTGCATAAAATGCAGATTTATGAGCCAATTCAAGAATCTCATGAAAAGCAATGCAACATCTCCTATTTTGGATGATCTTGAAAATCTCACTATGATTTTAAGCTATTACAAAAGTGTGTGTGAAGCTTGGTGAGGAAATTTCAAGTTATTCATTTGAATTTAACCTTATCATGACCACCTATGACATAGACATTATAAGAGCATCTCGAATTTCAAGAAATTCTATTCATGAGAGCATAGACAAGGCAAAGGGGTCTTTGAAAAAATCCTCAAAGAAATGTGTGGTCTCATGGTGATGGAATGGCATGATCTAATGCCATGACAAGAAAATTGTTGTGGGATTGTCATGGCATTCCATCACCATTGAGACCACATTTATTTGAGGTTTTTTTCAAATAGTTTTCTGCCTTTTCTATGCTATTGCTTATTAGTATGCTTTGATATATTTTTTCCAAGCATCCATAGCTTTTTTGGAAGCACCTATTTTAGGATTTTAGCCATAGCAACAAGGAATCAAACTATTTGATAGAATGCTTTGGTAAACATGTATGATAAATGTACTAGCATAGAGAAGGCAACGAACTTTTTGAAAAAATGCCTCAAAGAAATGTGGTCTCATGGTGATGGAATGCCATGAAAATCCACAAAAATTCTCTTGTCATGTGATGCAGAGGGGATGGGACTTTAGTCAAAACTCAAAGTTTCAAGGATTACAATGATGCAATCTCAAACACTCTTCTAGGCACCCTGATGGAGACAAGCCTCAATAGTGCACTTACAACTTATATGCTTTCCTAATGGACCCAAACCCTTGGATTGATCTCAACTCCAAAAAACTTTTCTTGAATGGTTTGAAAGCCCCAAACCTCTGTTTTACACAAAACTCATTTTTTGCACTTTGACTAGGCTTCTAGCCCAACTAGGCTTCTAGTGATGGTTTTTTGACTTTTCACTCAACTTCCCCAAAGGAATCCACAATATAATGACTGATTCAAATGTGATTCATGATGATACACAACATATCAAATCATTTATGGCATTTGTTCTGGATGAAACTTACCAAAATCTATTGTTTCCTCAAATTTAAGGCCTAATTAGCCCACTTTTTGAAAGCAACCCATCTCTAAACTTATCCCCTGACTATGAAACTTTCAATAGTGTTTTAAAATGTTTCCAAACCAAATATTTTCAAGGTATTAGTCTTCTTTGACACCTTCAACACCCTAAATCATAAAACCCTCAATAAATTGCTCCAAAACTAGGGCCTCTTGAAAATTAGCTTTCCCAACACTTCCAGAACCTTCTCTTGGACTTTTCACCAATAACTTAACATATCTAAACACCTTTAACTTAGAAATATACCCCTTATTAAGGTAGATCTCCTGCTGCTACACTTTAGGCACCATTTTCATGCCCTTTTCCTTGCTAAAACTCGATGTACACCCAAGAATCACCCTTTCCTGCACAATAACTTGTTATATCTGTATAATACAAGTTAGATATGATCCATTTCACAAGTTTTCAGTCACACTCTCCCATGAAATGGATCATTTATTCATGAAGACTCTCAAAACTTGTGAAAAATCTATACTTTTTGAGGACAGTCAGCAATATAACACAAGAAACTAATTCCCAATGTTATTCAGGTCATTCAAAAGGTTAAATTCATGTAAATACAAGTTCTTAAACCATCCAAATGAGCATGAAACCAAAAGGGATTAGAGATTTGTCAAAAAAGCTCAAGAAAATGCAAAAAGATTGAAGTTTTTATTGATTTTCTGTAGTAGTCCGTACAACACTTGCAATATCAGCCAACCCTCCCTACAAATGCTTTATCCAGGCTTATAGACTCATCCTACAATTGTCCCAACCAATTAGAATTTATTTTATTACATTATTGTGATTAAAACTCCTAAAAATCACTTTTCCACCCAAAGTTGGATTTCAAAAATTTGAATTTCCAACATTGCAATTTATTAACTCCTATTGACTATAAAGCTTCCAAAACTATTACATATCATCATTCAACCTTATTTAACCTAATTAAAACATCATATAACTATTTAAACTCATAGAACATCATTGTTCTAGAATTTACAAGTCAATTTGGTCCTATGGTCCTTATCAGAACCCTTCGGACTCATCCATGCCAAATGCCATTATAGGCTTCAAAATGCTACAATTGATGCTATGCAAAGGTTTATAGGCCTTCAAGACCCATGCCATCTCTTGAATCTCCAAATGATCCTCAAGGAGCTTGGGTGCTCCTGTACCATCATGGCATTCCACCACCATGAGACCACATTTCTTTGAAGCATTTTTTTCAAATAGTTCATTCCCTTGTCTATGCTATTGCTTACTATTATGCTATGATAGATTTTTTCTAAGCATCCATAGCTTGATCGAAAGCACCTATTTTATGATTTTAGCCATAGCAGCAAGGCAATGAACTGTTTGGCTAAATGCTTTCATAGACATGTATGAAAAATGTGTTAGCATAGACAAGGCAGTAAACTCTTTGAAAAAATGCCTCAAAGAAATGAGGTCTCATGGTGATGGAATGCCATGACAATCAAAAGCATTTGATTGTCATGGCATTCCATTAGGTCATGAGACCTCATTTCTTTGAGGCTTTTTTTCAAAGAGTTCACTGCCTTGTCTATGATATTGCTTACTATTATGCTTTCGATAGATTTTTTCCAAGCATCCATAGCTTGTTCGAAAGCACTTGTTTTAGGCTTTCAGCCATAACAACAAGGCAACACTTGAACTATTTGACAAAATTCTTTGGTAGACATGTATGAAAAATGTGGTAGTATAGACAAGGCAGTGAACTGTTTGAAAAAATGCCTCAAAGAAATGTGGTCTCATAGAATGCCATGACAACCAAATGCAATTGCGTTGCTTCCTAGTTTTGTTATGCAATGAAGTAATTGCATAACTACTTAGGTTGACTTTGTAAAAACTATATTGTAATTGAAATTTTGTCATCTATCAGTATCTAGTTATTAGTTATGAAATGTGAAGCAATGCTTTCAGTTTGAAAGATGTGCAATGCAATGTAATCAATGTTATGAATATAAACTACAAAAATCTATTTTTTACTAAGTTATTGGTTTAGTTTTGGGTTCGGGATCGGGTTCGAGAACCCAGTTCACCGATTCGGGAATTGTTTTTTGGGGGTTGGGTTTGTTTTGGGTTTGGTCATAAAAAAACATATAGAAAATCAAAAATATATACATATTTGTAGTAGTAATCAAGTTCACAATACAACACCATATTAATATTCAAATAACATAGCAAAAATACACCACCACTTTCATAGTGAAATATTAAAATATTAGTGATCTACTCAAATGTCATGATACAAAATTATAAATTAAAGTTCAAACATAAAAATGTCAAGTGTTTACAATCAGCCATTATTGATCATTGATCAATCTAAAAATTGTGAACATTTTTCTGTGTGGAAGGAAAACAAGAAAACAGTGTTACATAATTATTTACATTGTGAAAGAGCCAAAACCTTTAGATCATAGAAGAATCTCAGTGTTTTTTTGGGTGTCCTTGCCTTGGAACAGAACTATCCTGAGCCATGAATGATTGACCAGGAACTGTGAGAAAGAAATAAGATAAATCACATGCAACTTGTTGCAATTTCTTTCCTTGGGAAAAAGGCAGTTTTTCGTGGGAGAATATCCGAGTTTGAACTACTGACAATTTTCAAGATAGAATTGAAGTAAAATATGTCATCTAGGTTTGAAGCTTTAGGTAAAATGTTTGTTTAAAATTTTGTTCAAAATTCAAGATGCAGCTCTCCTCCCTTTAGGGAAGAGAAGGTCCCATCAAAACTTCAACACTCTTATGCAACACTTCTTAAGTTCTTGTTGATGTAGTATTAGATACAAAGTTTCAAAATAGGCATGGTTATATAAATTCTCATCTCACGACTATCATTGCATCAAATTAAGAATTTTCAATCCTTTATGGTCTAGACAAGAGAAGTATGGAGTAGTGTTCCAATGCTAATGTATTATTGTGAATCTCTTTGCTATGAGTGGTTCAAAAATGAGGAATCTGTCTTCTGCACCAAATGAGAAATATTCACAATATGTGCTAGGAATGAATAAGTCCATAAGATCAAGTATGCAAGAACTGAGAATTGCAAAATTGGCTTACATTTGACTTCCAAACACATAAATTTTCACACTTTTTGATGTTCACACGTAAGTCAAAAAATATGTGCGTAAGTTGTAAAGTATACACTTGAATAGACGTAACTCATATGTATTGAACCATGAATTTATAATTTGCAAATATGGACACCATTGATAAAAAGATTTGTATTAAGCAAATAGCCATGTACGCATACATCAATATATGTCGATATAAGTATAAAATATAGTTACAAAATAGCTATATATACTTACGAGAATTCCATATAGGCATTCAATGTCAAATATATCCAATACAAAATATGTACAAAATTTCCATGTAGGCATACAACAAAGGGATCTGTGCATTCAAAATTCATTTCTCTCCATGCTCTGGTTCAAATACAATTTTCTTTCCCTTTGCTGGGCAATCCGATGGAGATAAGTCTATCACCCATTTCTGCTATGCTCGAGGAGTGCTCCTACTATTCTTCCTAGTGTTTAGCTTCTAGTGAAGTTTCAACTGTTACAATAAGAAGTAAAGACATTAATATATAGAAATTACATTATAAAAATTAATATATTTAACAAAATAATCACTTACGGCCAGCTCACGATCACTCTCCTCGATGGAAATATTTGCACACCTGATGCCGAGGCATGCTCAAGCCTTGTATAAACCATCCAAATAGAATTAAACTATGAATCAATAATTGATTTTTTCACTAGAACTAGTTCATCTATAATAATGAATGTAAACGAAATTTAGGTATCCTGGTCTTATACCTCCTATCAAAAGCCATCGAGGATTGTGGAGCAGCGTAGGAAATTAATATCCATTGCCCTCATAATGTTTGGTGGTGTTTCTGTCACCAACATCTAAAAATAAAACAACAAATTATTCAATCACAAAAAGTTACAATAGCGATCCATGTGATGACTTATAATGTATGAGATCTAATAAACAAAATTTTGAGTACAAGTATTAAACAGATATATTTCTAGTTATTAGTTATCAAATTTGAAGTAATGCTTTGATTTTGAATGATCTGTGTAATGCAACATAAGGTCAACAATATGAATATAAACTACACAAATCTATTAAAATTAGAATTCATTACTT